>JBBPBX010089351.1:0-14318 GCA_038048925.1 Garcialebias charrua
GTGTGACCAAACCATGACACCAAAGGGAAAAGGATAAAACAGATTCAATAAAAGCACGGTAAAACATGGTCATTATGGTTCGGTCAATATTAAAATGGTTGAGTTTCCTTAGACAATAAAGGCGCTGGTGGGCCTTTTTGCACACCTTGTCAAAATTGGTTTCAAAGTTTAATTTATCGTCTATGATTGTCCCGAGATATTTGTAAGACTGCACTGTCTCAATTGCTTGACCTTTAATTAAAGTGACTCCGTGCTGGTGAGGTTTCTTCCTAAAATCAATGATCATGTCTTTTGTCTTATCTGTGTTTAGTTTGAGGAAAGAGTCCTCGCACCATTGAACAAAATCATCAGTCACCTGCCCATGGCTACTTTCATTTCCTTTAAGCAGACTGACAATAACAGAATCATCTGCATACTTTATAATGTACCTGCTCTCATGTCTGCTCCGACACATGTTGGTGTATAGAATAAAAAGCAGGGGTGACAGTACACATCCCTGGGGTGACCCGGTGGAAGAGGACTTAGATTCAGAGAGACAATTATTCACCCTTACTCTCTGTGTCCTGTTACTTAAAAAATCCAAGATCCAGCCCATCAAATTGTTACTCAGAGGAAACTGTTCAACAAGCCGTTCAGTTAATATGTGAGGTTGGATTGTATCAAATAGTTCTCCAGATTGTAAACACCGTAAAAAGAGACTTCTTCAGAGTTGTACATTCTACATAAATATTTTATGTTATACTGTTGTGGCACAGTTTGTCAATAAAAAAAACAGAGTTCCTCATGTTCCCCACTGCTTGAAGACATAACGTTATCATTGCTTGTATAGATGTTAGGAGCATTAATAAAAAAAATAAAAAAATCTGTTTATTCACTGTGGCTAACACAAAATTAGCCAACACATCACAGCTACTCCAAGGTGTCCAATTTCTCACACAAAGACAACATTAACATAACATTTCATTACAAAAATGCCTTCCAATGACATTGTAACCTAAAAATAGTTATGTGAAATTACAGTAAGGTCACCGATTTTGACGGGTATCAAATTTGGTGACCTCTGTGATACGGAGTACTTGAGGCTCCCATGTTATGTTAATTGCCCCCAGACTGTAGTGAGGAGGTGGCAGAACTCCAAAACACATTTAAAATGAACTTTGAAAATAGTTATGTGAAATTACAGTAAGGTCACCGATTTTGACGGGTATCAAATTTGGTGACCTCTGTGATACGGAGTACTTGAGGCTCCCATGTTATGTTAATTGCCCCCAGACTGTAGTGAGGAGGTGGCAGAACTCCAAAACACATTTAAAATGAACTTTGAAAATAGTTATGTGAAATTACAGTAAGGTCACCGATTTTGACGGGTATCAAATTTGGTGACCTCTGTGATACGGAGTACTTGAGGCTCCCATGTTATGTTAATTGCCCCCAGACTGTAGTGAGGAGGTGGCAGAACTCCAAAACACATTTAAAATGAACTTTGAAAATATTTATGTGAAATTACAGTAAGGTCACCGATTTTGACGGGTATCAAATTTGGTGACCTCTGTGATACTGAGTACTTGAGGCTCCCATGTTATGTTAATTGCCCCCAGACTGTAGTGAGGAGGTGGCAGAACTCCAAAACACATTTAAAATGAACTTTGAAAATAGTTATGTGAAATTACAGTAAGGTCACCGATTTTGACGGGTATCAAATTTGGTGACCTCTGTGATACGGAGTACTTGAGGCTCCCATGTTATGTTAATTGCCCCCAGACTGTAGTGAGGAGGTGGCAGAACTCCAAAACACATTTAAAATGAACTTTGAAAATATTTATGTGAAATTACAGTAAGGTCACCGATTTTGACGGGTATCAAATTTGGTGACCTCTGTGATACTGAGTACTTGAGGCTCCCATGTTATGTTAATTGCCCCCAGACTGTAGTGAGGAGGTGGCAGAACTCCAAAACACATTTAAAATGAACTTTGAAAATAGTTATGTGAAATTACAGTAAGGTCACCGATTTTGACGGGTATCAAATTGTGTGTCGAGTTATCTCCTTTGCTTGAACTCGAAAAAAAGGCTTTGGCACCAACAGAGGACGCTGTACAACTCCACTCATTTAGTCTTTTATTTTATTTTCTCTGATGCTCCATGAGCCATAAGTTGAAAACCTTGAATAATAAACACATTTAAATATATCAAATGAAAATACTGTTTCAATCAACAAATTTAAACCCTTAATAGAAAATTATTAAATATTTATATGAATTTAAGCTTTACCTATATATTTCAAATTATTTTTAATGCAGCAAATTTATACATACAATCTTGTTTAAAGAGAAAAATGTAAAACCAGACAAAATAGATTCACATTTCTCTGTTAATTTACAAAAGACAATTGAAAACAAGATACATACCAAAAGCATCTCTGTGATTGCCAGACACTGAGCAGCAAACTGAGTGTAACAAAGGTACAGTAAACAGCTGCTGAAGGCCAGGTAACCACACCTACATTTCTGGCACTACATTGCCATCTCCTGTGCAACCAATGCAACTACTAAAATAAACTAAACTAAACTGTTTGAAAAAAGGGGCAGATATAATAAGATTTCTGCTACCTTTCTTTTTTTTTTACATTGTGTACGTATCATTAATGGGATTGTCTTGTATTGTGTTTCTTTTGTAAAAAAAAAATGAACAAATTTAATAAACATAAACATTTAAAAGCGCCTTTCAGGACACCCAAGGAGAACATTTCACAGCAAGAAAAATATCATACAAACAACAAACACAGTTAAAACATCAGCTGTAACAAATTAAAATGTAAAATAAATGAAGAATATAAAATACATTTAGTAAAATTAATGATAAGCAAGTTTTGAAACCAATCTCCCTCCCAACAAAGCACTTGGAAACATTTATTAATCATTTACAGATTTATTAATTAAATGTTTAAACAACAGCAATTGAATGCGATGGTCCGTCTGTGTTCAGCATACTCATTACATTTTCCCCGTCAATGCGACCGAAACAAAATTCGGGAAGTGTTCCATTTTCATTCCTGCTACACTGTTCATTAGAGCTGCGCAGAGCTACGCAGTTTACCTAAATACTCTTCTTCTCACTTCCACTCAAGACGTACATACGGGTGAATGTACGCTGTCGCCCCCTGGCGTCCCAGATTTTGACAAGTCGCAGGATTTGGTGTAACACCGGCAACAGAAAATGACCGGTCTCCCCATTGTTTGTACCTTGAGCGAGGCACCTCCAGCAGGTGTTGACTGGCAGATCGTAAATCTCTGCCGGGCTGATGGGCTTTCAAAAGTTCTGAGATGTACAGAGGAGCAAGTCCATTCAGAGCTTTGAAAACAAACAGGAGCAGCTTGAACTGTATCCTGAACTGAACCGGGAGCCAGTGTAGAGAGGACAGGACAGGAGTGATGTGTTCATATTTTCGTGTGTTGGTCAAAAAGCGCGCGGCAGAGTTCTGTACAAGCTGTAAACGGGAGATGGAGGATTGATTAATACCAACATACAAAGCATTACAATAATCAAGTCTGGAGGTCACAAAGGCATGGATGGCCTTCTCCAGATCACCACGGCTGAGAAATGACTTTACTTTGGAGAGCAGTCGGAGCTGAAAGAAGCTGGTCTTGACAACAGAACTGATCTGTTTATCAAACTTTAAGTTGGAGTCAAGCTGCACTCCAAGATTTCTGACCACCGGGTTGAAATGGGGGAGGGGAAAACCAACACTGGGACTGGGAAGGATGTTGCTGGTGTCACCAGGAGCACTAAATAAAATGCATTCAGTTTTATCTGTGTTTAGGTGGAGGAAGTTTTGAGAGAGCCAGTGCTTAATGTCATTTAAAGGTATTGTGACATGATTTTGTAAATTTGAATATTTGTCAGAACATATATATCTTATATCATTGAGCTCTGTTCGTTTTTGCAAAATAAATTATAAATATATTAAATTTTTATTCCAAGTTATGGTAGTTTTTTTCTCTGGGATACGCCCCTAAAAATCTGCGCATTTCCGCAAAAACTTCATTGTGACGTGCCTACGTGACTACGGGAAGGCACGCTCCAACGTGCATTTAAATAATAATGGGGAGCATGTCCGATTGCGTCTGAGATATATCATTTTAAGACAGTAAATCATCCAAAACTCTCATTAATGAACCCTCCCTGAATAAAAAGAAACTACAGATGTTACCTGATCGCGCAGACATAATTTAAAAATACATTATTAGCAACGTGTTTGCTCCGGGCTCTCGGCTAATGTTTCTTAGCAGCCATCTTGGCAAACAGAGTCCCTGACACCGGTCACGTCTGAGATATATCATTTTAAGACAGTAAATCTTCCAAAACTCTCATTAATAAACACTCCCCGAATACAAAGAAAACAACAGATGTTACCTGATTGCGCTGACATAATTTAAAAATACATAAATAGCAACGTGGCCTGTACTGTATCTCGGCTAGTGTGTTAGCTGCTACCTCGGCTTTTTATTACCGGTTGCGTCAGCGATATATCATTTTAAGACAGTAAATCATCCAAAACTCTCATTAATATCCCTCCCCGAATAAAAAGAAACTACAGATGCAGACATAATTTAAAAATACATTATTAGAAAAGTGTGTGTGCTACTGATTCGGCTAGCTTGTTAGCAGCGAACATAAATAATCTGCCGTGATAATTGGCTTCATACACTCACAGTGTATAAAGTAAAACAACATGAACTCACGTAAAATATATAGTTTAGAATCTAAAACACTACACACCTCCGATTATGTTTACACAAAGACTTACTCATCTCCTGGACAGTCTTCCGATGGTCCCTGCGTTGTTTGCATGGTAGCTCCTGTGGGACTTTCTTCTGTAGATTTTCTTTTAAAAATAGTAGGAATAGCATCCGGTTTTAAAAGTCTTCTGAATCTTACTGGTAATCCAAAAGATTCTTGTAAACCAGGTCTTTCCAGATAACAATCGGCAGTAAAATGGTCGCTGCAGACATACGAGTAGGAACCCACCGGTCCTTGTCTGGTCCATTCTGATTCTTGTCGAAGTTTCTCATCTTTTGGAAATTTGTGAAGAATCACTTGTTCACTGCTGATATTAGAACACCCAAATGCGCTACAACGTGACGGCATTTTTCAAGTTACACAAAAAAAAGAGGCGATCTTTCAGGAAATGAATCTATGGCAAGCAGTTAACACACAAAACAAACGGGCAAGGCTCTGCCTTCTGCCCGTTGTGACGTTGATGACTGGCGACGACGACTGGTGATGACGTATTGCGGAAATGCGCGGAATTTTAGGGGTGTATCCCAGCAAGTACCAGAGAAAAACATTACCATAATTTAGAATAAAAATTTTACATATTTATAATTTATTATGCAAAAACGACCAGAGCTCAATGATATAAGATATATATGTTCTGACAAATATTCAAATTTACAAAATCATGTCACAATACCTTTAAGCAGTTGACAAGAGTGTTTGAACTGAGTGAGGGGTTGGGAGTGACTGGCAGATAGATTTGTAAATCGTCTGCATACATGTGAAAAGACAGGTTATGACGTGCAATGATTGATCCTAATGGCAGCATGTAAAGAGAGAAGAGGACTGGCCCTAGAATAGATCCCTGTGGTACGCCAGAGGTCAGAGGGGTTGATGAAGAGGAGGACAGATCGCCTATCATGACAGAAAAAGTTCTCCCAGACAGGTAAGATTTGAACCACTCAAGCACAGCTCCCTGGAGGCCAACCTGCTGAGACAAGCGGTTGATTAGTACCTGATGGTCGACGGTGTCAAAAGCTGCTGAGAGGTCTAACATCACCAGCAGAGCAGGGTTTTTTGCATCCAGGGACAGAAGAATGTCATTCTGTACTTTGAGCAGTGCAGATTCAGTACTGTGACGAGCTCGAAAACCTGACTGAAATTTTTCAAACAGGTTGTTGAGTTCTAGAAAAGATTGAAGTTGAATAAAAACAATCTTTTCTAGGACCTTTGATAGAAATGACAGATGTGAAACTGGTCTGAAATTAGAGAGAGCTGTAGGATCTAGGCCTGGTTTTTTGAGAAGAGGCCTGACCACAGCATGTTTGAAAGCAGATGGCACAAAACCTGAAGATAGACAGCTGTTAATAAATGACAAAACACAAGGACCAATTACATCAAAGGACTGTTTGAACATTTTAGAGGGAATGATGTCCAGAGAACAGTTAGTTGGTTTCATCTGCTGAACCACCTTGGTGAGGTGAGGGAGTGAAACCAGGTCAAATTGGTCAAAAACAGCTGTGGTTATTGCAGACGCACAAGACTGGATGGTGTTGGATGAACTGACAATGTTCTGCCTGATAGAGTCTATTTTGTTGACAAAATAGCTCTGAAAGTCATCGCAGGTAGACTGTGTGGCAGTTTTCAGAACATTGACAGATGGGTTGATGACAGACTGGAGTGTGCTGAAAAGCGTCCTCGGCCGGTTGGAGCTGGTGGAGATTAAATTGGAGAGGTACTGTGATTTGGCCTGTTTCACAGCATTATGATACTCACAGAGACAGTCTCTCAGTATTCCTTGAGATACATGAAGCCGGTCGCGCTTCCATTTTCGTTCTGCTTTTCTGCAACGTTGTCGAAGAGCTCGCGTCGTTTCGTTGAGCCATGGTGAAGGTTTGTTCTTTGAAGATGCCTGTTTGAGAGGAGCGATGGAGTCCAAGATCGTTGTGCAGGTGTGATGGAAGGAGCTGATGAAGTCCTCAGGATGTAGAGATGGGTCCAGGCTGACAGCAGAGCAAAATTCAGTGCTCTTAAAGGCATCAGTGAACTGACTTGGAGTTAATGGGGTGATGCAGCGGGAGAAACGTGCTGGGAGAATAGCCTTCGGTGCAGGAGAGGTGAAAAATTCAAATAATATGGGAAAATGGTCTGAAATACAGGTGTCCAGGATCTCCACAGTAGGTATTTGAAGGCCGTGGGAGATAATTAAATCGAGTGTATGACCCTGACTGTGTGTGGCCCCCGAGACCGACTGTGACAGGTTGAAAGAGTCCAGGAGGTCCTGAAACTCACATCCAAGCTGATTACTTGGGCAGCAGGTGTGCACGTTGAAGTCCCCACAGAAAAGCCAAGAGTCAAACTTTGGCATTAGGTCAGCCAGTAGTTCTGAAAACTCACTGAGAAAGTTTTTGTTGTATTGAGGAGACCGATAAAAGAGGCCACACAAAATAGGTTTTGCAGATTCCAGCACAAAAATCATGCTTTCAAAACTGGAGTAGTTTTTCTGAGGCAACAAACGGTACCTGAACGCCTCATTGAAAACTGCAGCCAGGCCCCCCCCTCTTCCAGACCCACGCGGAGCGCTCAGATAAGAGAAGCCAGGTGGGAGGAGTTCAGAGAAGCCGCTGTTGTCTCCAACTTTCTGCCAGGTTTCCGTGATCAAAAACAGATCCAGACGATGAGTGGAGATCAAATCACTTAATATAAAAGTTTTATTTGTGATTGATCTGGCGTTAAACAGTGCTGACCGTACAGGAACACAGCCAGTTACGTCACTCTCAGCTCGAGCGAGCGGGCGGAGGTTCTGTTTAACGCAGCCTCGGATCACAGCCCTCACGGGGGGACAAGATGGATACTGATCGCTGGCGTCATGATTGATAGCAACAAGGCATCTGTTGCGGCGGGCAAAGGAGCGACGGACATCAAAGACGCTGAATTCAGGAGGTAAGTCAGCCGTCGGCGTGTTGTGAGACGAGAGATACTTTTTAAACCTCACCAGCACGCCCGCCCTCGTACCGCGTCTTCTGCGCCGCTTGTTGCGAGGCAACGTGGTCGTGTTGCGTTGTAGGTAGGCAGGAATAGACGCCAAGAAAGGTGGAGGTGGAGGAGGCTTGAAATGTCCATATTTGCCAGTAGCCGGTGTGTTGATCAGCGAGTCTTGGAGACTTAGAAGAGTTGAGCGATCATAGACCAGGAGCGAGGATGCATCGTCGATGAAAAAAAGGCAGAACACGAACAGTAGTAAAAAGTTCAGGAGAGGAGTTAGAAAGCGTGCCAGGACAACCGGCGCCATCTTGAAAAGATAAGGAGGGGCAAGGTTGTGGATAGCTCTGAACGTGAGGAGTAGAATTTTGAAGATGATGCGTGATTTAACCGGGAGCCAGTGGAGCTGCTGCAGGACAGGAGTGATGTGGTTATAGTAGGAGGTTTGAGTGATGACACGGGCAGCTGAGTTCTGGACCATCTGTAACTTGTGGAGAGATTTGTTGGGGAGGCCGTAGAGAAGGGAGTTGCAGTAATCGATACGGGAAGTCACAAGACTGTGCACCAGGATGGCTGTGGAGCGGGGTGTGAGAGAAGGACGGAGACGGTTAATATTACGGAGGTGGAAATAGGCAGACCGAGTAATATTGTTGATGTGTGAAGTGAAGGAGAGAGTGGTGTCGAGGATGACACAGAGACTCTTGACCTGAGGGGAGGGGGATAGCAGAGAGTTGTTAAGGGGGACGAGAAGATGTTCTGATTTTGAAATAGAGTTTTTGGTACCAACAAGAATGATTTCTGTTTTGTTACTGTTTAGTTGAAGGAAATTGTTAGAAAACCAGTGATTTAGCTCATTGAGACAGTCGGTGAGGATGGAGGGTGGGTGGGTGGAGTTAGGTTTTGATGACAAGTAGAGCTGTGTGTCATCAGCATAACAGTGGAAATGGACGCCGTATTTGCGGAAGATGTGACCTAGAGGAAGGAGGTAAATGATGAAGAGGAGGGGTCCGAGGACAGAGCCTTGGGGGACACCCGTGGAGACAGGGGAAGACTGGGAGCGGAAGGATTTAAGCTGAATGAATTGAGTGCGGTCAGAGAGATAGGAGTTGAACCAGTCTAACGGGGTACCTGAGATGCCAATGGAGGTTAGTCTGTTGAGGAGGATAGAATGACAGATGGTGTCGAAGGCAGAGCTTAGATCCAGAAGAATGAGGATGGACAGAAGACCAGAGTCAGCAGCAAGAAGAGTGTGTGTCTCCTAGTGTCTCCAGGTCGGGTCTGGACAATACTGGCTTGAGTTTAGCTACCTGCCGCAGTTGGAAGAAACTTTTCTGCAGAACGGAGCTGATTTTTTGTCAAACTTAAGGTCAGATTCAAAAACCATCCCAAGATTTTTTACAGAGTGCTTGAGATAGGGCTGGAGGGCTGGGGTGGACACTGGGGCTTTAACAGACTACTCAAGTAACTTGGGGTGTCTATGAGTGCACATCTATTTTCCCCAGCTCCCCGGGCGCTGACTACGGCTGCTCACTGCACCACCTGGTGGTGGTTGGGTTAAATGCAGAGACCAATTTCGTCTGTCAAGTATGGGAACATACACAGATGACAAAAATGTGACATTTATTTATTTATTTATTTAATCGACACATCGATTAATTGGGCCTCTATTGAGTTTTTTAATTTCACGTCGAGTTTTCGTAGTGACATCATCACGTTCCAGTTACAGAACAGAAAATGAATCAACTTCCTGTTTGGAGCGTTGCGAACCGGTGTTACACCAAATTTGGTGACCACTGTATATTGTGACCGTAGGGGGCGGTGTTGCATGAACTGTTGCAGGTCACAGAATGTGGTGTAACACCGGGTCCAATGACCGAACCAGAACCAGCTTCCTCTTACCTTGTTTCACAAATAAAAGGCAAAAAATATTAATCTCTAAACCTATAAAAACCTATTAACATATTAATCTCTAAAACTAAACCTAATGTGCAGCACCACACACACACACACACACGGGCGCGCACACACACACACACACACACATGGAAGGAGGAGGAGGAGGAAAGCAGCAAACTGGTGTTCACCTATGATCACACTAGGATTAGAACTTTATAAAAATCAACTACTGTATAGTGCACCAAGAGAGGACACCTACCACATGAAAGCCAGAACATCATGCACCACACCAGCGATCTGCCGCCCATCCGCAACCAAATTCCACACGGGTTGCAATCCACGTTGCAGAAGCAAGAAAAAACGAGGTGCCAGAACGAGCATTGCTGCCTCCTTTTATACCCCGCCCACCTTATTTAACTGGAAGGGACATTTCTATAGCAATGTATGAAAGCCAATTTTGTCATTGTATGGGAATATACAATGATGACAATACATACACATTATTATTATTGTATTTCTATACTGCTACACTATGAATCTATTTCACCATTTCCAACAGCGCTATAAGTTAAGTTATAAGCTTCAGCTCCTACTGTGTTTTCAGCCTCCTTCCCTGAAACAAACCATGGTATAAAACTCATTTAGCCGTGCTGCGCCTTATGAGAGGAACAGTGAGAGCGCAACATTAATAAAGCAGCAGCTTATCATATCGCTAAAGACACAGTCCCAGTCTCAACTGTGGAACAAGACGTCTAAAGCATTAGCCATCTTGTTAACCACTAAGGACTGTGTCTTATATAATAATATAATAATATTTATTATAAATAATAAAGTATTATTGTTACTTTGTTCTTTCAGACCTCCAACAGGAACTGGTCCACGAACCAGAACTGATTCTCACAGACCAGCAACTTTATAACCAGGACAGGAACTCCATCCTGGACCAGGAGGAACCAGAACCAGAATCTACAATAATTAAAGAAGAAGAGCAGGAGCTCTGCACCAATCAGGATGAAGATCAGCTCCACCTGAAACAGGAGACTGATCTGTTTATAGTGACCTCTTTGTTTGAAGAAAGTGAACCAGAACCAGATGTGCAGCACCACATCTATAAGAGTTCTGCTGGACCTGAAGATCAGGATTCAGGGTCAGAAGAAAAGACAGAGTGGTCACCAAAGACTGATCGCACAGAAAATCGTCTCGGTAACAAAGCAGACCAACTAGCAACATCTGAGAGGTTGTTTTCTTGTCAACTTTGTGGAGAAACTTTTAGTAAGAAATCACTTCTGGGCCGTCACATAAAGGTCCACTCAGTTAGGAACCAGAACTCTGACATACTGCAGTACTGTTGTCCCCTCTGTGGTAAAAACTTCCCTGCTTATAGTAGTTTAGTTAGCCACTTAAGAAGCCACACAGGTGATAAACAGTTTGTTTGTAAAATCTGTGGAAAACGTTTTGTTCATGCTTCTAATCTGAATCGTCATAAGAGGATTCACACGGGAGAGAGGCCTTTTTTTTGTCAAACCTGTGGGAAGAGTTTTAGTCGGTCTGCAAGTCTAAAAATACACATGCTGATTCACACAGGAGAGAAGCCATTTTCTTGTCCAACCTGTGGAAAACGTTTTAAACAGATGTCACATCGAAATCGTCACATGAAAGTTCACACAGGCTGAGCTGATCTTCTGTCACATGTGGAGAAGTTTCACCATCTGATTCCAGCGGGGAGAAGAATAAAACTCATAATGTAGAGAAATGGTAAAAAAAACTTTGACTCCTGATGTGTTTACAGAAGTTTGTTCCAGCAAACGTTGGTTTCTTGCAGCTCCGACTGAAGCTGAGTAAAACTAGCTTAGTTATTATTTGAGCACAGATGTGGATAATAAATTAAGATATGTTAAAAACATTGATATAAAAAGTTTAAAAATTGAGATTAGCGAACATGTCTACATTAAGTGAATTAAAGATGTCTAATCCTGGTCAATTTTTTGTACTAGAGCCAACATATATATACTATCACAAATTTTTCCATTAAAAAAAAAATGTTTTTTTTTTTTAAATGTTTTGTTTCATCTTCATATTATGTCAATGGCAGCATGATGGGGCAACTGGAAAACAGAAAACCTGACTTTTCAACCTTTCAACGCCAGCTGATGGACAACCACCTAAAAACATTAAAACTGATGAAAAGCAAGATGAGTTTACAGCTTCTCAATGCTTATGAAGAACTGAACTTTATTTAATAATTAGAGCCCCTTGTGTATGTTTTTAATTTTTATTTATTTTTATTTATTGTCTTTTCTTTCTTAAACATGTCATGTTATTTTCTCGCAATTTTTCTTGTGTGCCTCATACTTGCAAAAAATTATTTCTGTTGTACATGCCACATGTTTTGTAAATTTTGCTCAAACTTTAATAAAAAAAAAAAATGATGGGGCAACTGGTACAGCTGTTGCCTCTCAGCGAGCAGGTCCTGTGGTACATATTAGGTATATCCGGTTTTATTGTGAAAAGCTACGGGGAGTTGTTTCCGGGGTGGAGAAGAATAAAGACGTTCTGAGTTGCTCTACAAAGTGTCGCTCGAATCATTGTGTAAAAACATGACATGGTGTCAGAAGTGGGATTCAAACCCACGCCTCCATAGGTCCGGGGGCCTTTCTGGGTGGAGTTTGCATGTTCTCTCCGTGCATGCGTGGGTTTCCTCCAGGTCCTCCAGTTTCTTCCCACAGACCAAAAACATTGATTGGTAACTCTAAACTGTCCCTAGGTGTGAGTGAGAGAGTGAATGGTTGTTTGTCTCTATGTGTCCCTGTGATGGACTTGCGACCCGTCCAGGGTGTACCCCGTCCCTCGCACAGTGATTGTTGGTCATGGGCACCGGTGACCCAAAATGGAAGAAGCGGATAAAAGATAATGGATGGATGGATTATGTCAATTAAAACATTATTTTAGGACCTAAACTACACAATTTAGTACATTAATAATACAAATGTAATAGAACACATTGTTTATGAAGTTTCTGTTAGACCCTAAATAGTTTTGGTGTAAATTTAATAAATTTTTGTGAATTTTGTATGAATAAACTAGAAGCTGTTTTTTTGTTGTTTTGTATATATTTTTTGTTTATTTTTTATTTTTTTGCTGTTGTCGTACAATACAAAAGCAGTTTTAATAAATAAAAAATGTATACGTATAGGCTACTGTGTGTGTGTGTGTTTGCGTGCGTGCATGCGACTCCAGTAGCGCTAGGAGTCTTGTTTTTCAACCGCATACAGTACAGAGCATAGATATTAAACACTAGATACCCCATCGGAAGCTGAACGGCGTATCCACGTCGCCGCCATATTGGAGGAGGAGACGAGTGTACTTGGTAGAGACGGGAGAAAACAAAATGCCTCGTTAGATGTCAAATCAAAATCAGAAGGAATTACCTTTCACAGGTAAGGCATAACACTTTCTCTAGATTGTATTTAAGCTATAGACCCCTTTCACGGCTTGTCATCAACCCTGGAAAAATACCGGAAGTAGCCATCTTGGCGACATAGCTGTGTTAGCCTCAAAGCTATTGTAGTGGTGCGTCGCGTCTGGTCACACAAAATCAAAAAATGGTGAATTATTGTCGTGTCCATGGCTGCCACAATCGGTCAGATTGAGAGAAAAACCTTCTGTTTTACAGATTACCACTCGTGATCACAAATCAAGGTGAAGTAACTCAGCAGTTATCAGAGGAACGTCGACGTCTGTGGCTGCCAGCCTAAACCAGAACTTGGATTGAAAAACACTGAGCAACATCCGAATTTGCTCTGCACACTTTGTGTCAGGTAATATATTTCTTACAGTAGATTATAGTGAATTAGGGCATTACACGAATCATAAGTTTATTGAGCACGAGGACAGAGCTTCAAAACACCACCTCCCTTTCTCTGTTCAAGACAGCCCTGAAAACACATCTCTTTAGACTAGCTTATCATTAACTTTACTAAATGTATTTTATATTATATAATCCTTATGTATTTTATATTTCAATTTGTCACTGATAATGTTTGAACTGAATTGGTTTGTTAAGTGTCCTTGGGTGTCCTGAAAGGCGCTTTTAAATAAAATGATTATTATTATTATTATTACAATCCTTTAACTGTGCTGCATAAAATGTACATGGAACGTTAAATTTTTTTGTTGAGTTATTTGTTTTTTACAAATAGCATAAACAACTCAACAACTGAAAGCTTAACAAAGCTTTCAGTTGTTGAGTTGTTTATGCTGATTATTCAAAATTCATAAGAGCACATGACACTCATGACAAGAGCACTGTCATGAGTGTCACTCATGACAAGAGCACTGTCATGAGAAACTACACACCTAGCTCTCAAGTTGAAAAGCAAAAAATACGTACAAACACTAAATATGTAAGAAGCACATACAATAACCTAAATTAACTGTTCTTGTGTTGTTTGACAACTGACAATCCGGTGCTATGTTGTAAATCCTGTTTTGAAATTCATATGCATATGAACACACCAATTATTTACAACTTCATTTAAGTAATTTTTATTTTATTATGTTTTTTCTTTTCTTAGGCAGACGTGCTCCATTGTACAGCAAGGATGATGCAGACTGGGTGCCTTCACTGAAGACGTGTGCTGCAGAGAAGTCTGTAGCAGTTGGTGC
>JBBPBX010089352.1:0-10630 GCA_038048925.1 Garcialebias charrua
GTCCATCCATCCATCCATTTTCTTCCGCTTATCCGGGGTCGGGTCGCGGGGGTAGCAGCCTAAGTAGGGAGGCCCAGACTTCCCTCTCCCCAGCCACTTGGAGCAGCTCCTCTGGGGGAATCCCAAGGCGTTCCCAGGCCAGCCGAGAAACATAGTCCCTCCAGCGTATCCTGGGTCTTCCTCTGGGTCTCCTCCCGGTGGGACATGCCCGGAACACCTCACCAGGGAGGCGTCCAGGAGGCATCCTAACCAGATGCCCGAGCCACCTCAACTGGCTCCTCTCGATGTGGAGAAGCAGCGGCTCTACTCCGAGTCCCTCCCGGATGACTGAGCTTCTCACCCTATCTCTAAGGGAGAGTCCAGCCACCCTGCGGAGAAAACTCATTTCAGCCGCTTGTATCCGAGATCTTGTTCTTTCGGTCATAACCCAAAGCTCATGACCATAGATGAGGGTGGGAACGTAGATCGATCGGTAAATTGAGAGCTTTGCCTTTTGACTCAGCTCTCTCTTCACCACGACAGACCGGTACAGCGCCCGCTTCACTGCGGACGCTGCACCTATCCGCCTATCGATCTCACGCTCCAGTTTTCCCTCATTCGTGAACAAGATCCCGAGATACTTAAACTCCTCCACTTGGGGCAGGACCTCCTCCCCGACCCGGAGAGGGCACGCTACCCTTTTCCGGCTCAAGACCATGGCCTCGGATTTGGAGGAACTGATCCTCATCCCGGCCGCATCGCATTCAGCTGCAAACCGCTCCAGTGAAAGCTGTAGATCACGAGCTGATGAAGCCAATAGGACCACATCATCTGCAAAAAACAGAGAAGCGATTCTAAGGCCACCAAAACGGATCCTCTCAACACCTTGGCTGCGCCTAGAAATTCTGTCCATAAAAGTTATAAACAGAATCGGTGACAAAGGGCAACCTTGGCGGAGTCCAACTCTCACCGGAAACGAGCCTGACTTACTGCCGGCAATGCGGACCAAGCTCTGACACCGGTCGTACAGGGACCTAACAGCCCATATCAATGGGCCTGGTACCCCATACTCCCGGAGTACCCGCCACAGAACCCCCCGAGGGACGCGGTCGAATGCCTTTTCCAAGTCTACAAAGCACATGTAAACTGGTTGGGCAAACTCCCACGCACCCTCCAGGACCCTGTTGAGGGTGTAGAGCTGGTCTAGTGTTCCACGACCAGGACGAAAACCACACTGCTCCTCCTGAATCCGAGGTTCGACTATCCGACGGACCCTCCTCTCCAGAACCCCTGAATAGACCTTACCAGGGAGGCTTAAGAGTGTGATCCCTCTATAGTTGGAACACACCCTACGGTCCCCCTTTTTGAATAGGGGAACCACCACCCCAGTCTGCCAATCCAAGGGAACTGCCCCCGATGTCCACGCGATATTGCAGAGTCGCGTAAGCCAACACAACCCCACAACATCCAGAGCCCTAAGGAACTCAGGACGAATCTCATCCACCCCCGGAGCCTTGCCACCGCGGAGCTTTTTAACCACCTCGGCGACCTCCGCACCAGAGATTGGAGAGCCCGATCCAAAGTCCCCAGGCTCCGCTTCCTCAGTGGAAGACGTGCCAGTAGGATTGAGGAGGTCTTCGAAGTATTCCGCCCACCGACTCACAACATCCCGAGTTGAGGTCAACAGCACGCCATCCCCACCATAAATGGTGTTGGTCGCGTACCGCTTTCCCCCCCTGAGACGCCGGATGGTGGACCAGAATCGCCTCGAAGCCGTACGGAAGTCATTCTCCATGGCCTCTCCGAACTCCTCCCACGCCCGAGTTTTTGCCTCAGCAACCACCCGAGCCGCATGCCGCTTGGACTGCCGGTACCTATCTGCTGCTTCCGGGGTCCCACAGGCCAAAAAGGCCCAATAGGACTCCTTCTTCAGCTTGACAGCATCCCTCACCGCCGGTGTCCACCACCGGGTTCGAGGGTTGCCACCACGACAGGCACCAACAACCTTGCGGCCACAACTAGGTATCTAGTTATCTGACAAATAGGAAGCAATTTGTTCAAATGAAGTAAGATCTAAACTTGCTAACATTACGTGTGGGGTTCCACAAGGTTCAGTGCTTGGACCAAAGTTGTTTCTTTTGTACATAAATGATTTGGTGAATGTGTCGGGGCTGTTTAGGTGTATTTTTTTTGCAGATGATACCACATTTTTTTGTTTGGGAAAAAATTTGGATCGAATGCTGGAAAGGATGGAAACAGAGTTTGTAAAAATACAGACTTGGTTTGGGCTCAACAAATTATTGCTACATTTGGAGAGAAAAAAACTAATTATATGGTATTTAGCAATAAAAAAAATCACAGTTGATGCTTCATTTAAAATCAACGGTAATATAATTAGTAAAGTGAAAGAGGTGAAATTTTTGTGTGTAGTTATTGATGACAACCTGACCTGGAAATCTCATCTTAATTATTTGAGAACAAAGATAGCCAGATCTATTCCTGTACTGTATTATATAAGGCAAAATAATTATTTAATGATAAAGCACTACTTATACTGTATAATGCTAGTTCTTCCATATTTGACGTATTGTGTTGAAGTTTGGGGGAAGGCATGTAAAACATCTACAAATTCTATTTTTATTTTACAAAAAAGCAATAAGAATCATCACAGGAAAGCATTACACTCACCCATCTAATATATTGTTTCATCAATTACATTTATTAAAGTTTTATGAACTGGTTGACTATGGAATTCTTCAGGTTATGTACAGAGCTCATACAAATCCCTTACCTCGAAATATTCAATCTTATTTTATTAAGAGAGTCAGTAATTATAAATTAAAAGGACTAGAAATGTTTGTGAAACCAAAATTTTGAACAAATTCAAAGGAACGATGCACAGACTATTTATGTTTGAATGTATTTTATTTCATATGTATTTTCTTTTTTTTTTGTTTAAAAAGGAGCAGATGTTATAAGATTTTTTTTCTTCTTTCTGCTGCCTTTCATTTTCTTTGTAATTTGTTTTTTTTAAGTGTTCAATTTTAACTGAAAATGAATAAAAAATAAAAGAAAAAGAAGTCCATTAACTGGACAAGCAAACACCACCTCACACACATGCTCTCACCTGCAGCCCCCCCTGCAGTGACTCGTTCTTCTTAATCACTTCGTTCACCTTCAACTGCACGCCGGAGGAGAACTTGGACCTGAAACCGAGAGGTAGTGGTGAGGTGAAACGTGAACACATTGTGACAATACGGACGTGTGCTCAAAGATACCCATGATCCTTCATGATGAGGTTGTATCCTACTGCAGAGCATGGAATTGACACCTTCCAGTAGGCCTGCTGCTCCAACAGACCCAAGTTGGTGACCAGAACTGGAATGCTGACAAGGCACCTTCACAGGGAAGAAACATGGCAAATAGAACAAAATCAGAGCTTTTTATTTAACACTAAAACTACACTGCTAATTGTACACATAATGCATTTATTAGCAAGCAGCATCTGCATGATGAACACTCTTTGTACACATATACATTAATATGGTGAATTACAAGTAAAGTTTCTAACGTTCTTTGAATAAATCCATAGTTTAGCTCCAGATTGTGGTAAAACTGGGTACTCCATCAAATCTACATAATTTGTGCAATTACTGTATATTATGAATTCTAATTTATTATTTTTTAGCAAACGTTAGTCTTCAATACACTGGACTACATTTTTGAGTGGATATAAAGTACTTTTAGAAAGTATTTTTATCCAAAGTACTACCTCCAAAACAACTACCGGTACATTTATCAAAAGCAACCTTTTTTTATTCTTCTCCTTTTGACTTTGATGTCAGCAATACATTTGTTGAAGTTAATTTAATGTTTTTGATTTTGTTTATTGTCTCTTTATCCGTGGTGCACTGAGAAAGTTTGAAGTCAATGTTCAAATGTAAACAAATGACTCGTAATTGTTGGCGACAAAACACGACTCAGCTGATCTTGCTCATTTACTGCAAGTCATGCAGTAAACTCGTGGTGAATGATGTGTATTTAGTCATTACTTTCATCATAGATGATATACATACAAAATAAATCAAAAACATTGAAAAATTGCATATTTTGACAGCTGTTTTAGCTTTGACTGTTCTCTAATCTTCAATATTTACTGTATGTGTTAGGGTTTGATAGTGTGCTAAATTTATTCAAATCAATCAGCTGATGTTTGTGCCATCATCTAATAAAATGGTTAGCAGTTAGTTTTACAGAAAATCACCTGAGAAACAGAGACAAGTCAAAGTTGCCTGATTAACTAATCCTCTGCCCTAATCAACAAATGACTACTGGCACTCCTAGACAGCAGACCCGTGTGTACCTGTGTGTAGAATAGTCACCTGTTGCGGGAGATGAAGGCAGAGTACTCTATCACGTGAGTGGAGCCAGTCATTGTCCGGCTGCTGGATGTCAGCAGCATGGAGATCATGTTTGGCTTTGACAAAGCGCGCTTCAGCTTTTCATGGACCAGCCTCTCCCTGAACCTCACGTGCTGCTCCAGGCCCGTGTTCTTGCGCAGCCGATACCAGCCAATCACTTTGTCCTGCTCCAACCAAATACACATTTCCAAAATTTCACTCTGCAAATGACAAGTCACACACTTTACAATAAAGCATCCAAATCCATGCCAATCCCTCACCTGCTTGTTGTCTGCCAGCATCTTCTGCAGAGCATCCATGTTCACCTCTCCAGAGCTTGTGTACAAACTGATACATACATACACTTTCACTAGGCCTGTCACGATAACAAATTTTGCTGGGCGATTGTCTCAGAAATTATTGCGATAAACGATAATATTGTTTGAAATTTGACAATAATTAGTGATTAATGTCAAATTTAAGAAAAAATGTTGGTTAATTTGTTTTGAGTGCAGTACCTTTTTTTGACCAATGGATGGCAGTATAAGATTGTTTGAACCGAAGGATGGATAGTGAGGGAGCGAGCAGCGTGTCTCTTTAAGAAAAATGGGAGGGAGGCCCCTTGACGTGACATGGGTGTCTGTCCTTCCTTTTTTTTTTTTTTGGTTCTCAAAATGGCGGACGCTCGGGGTGGTTTGCGCTCTTCAGCATAGCATTTTTCACACAAACATTTTTCAGCTTCTTTTTGTAGAGAAAAACAACTTTTTATAAGAAGGCACAAGTTTCAACCGGGAATTTTTGGAGCTTCGACAAGACGGAGAGTTTTTCACCGAAGTTAGCCTGTTAGCTTAGCTCGTTGCTTAGCTTCTAAGCTTAGCTGCTAACGATGCAAAAAATGCGATTTTGGATGGTTAAAATAGATTTTAAAGAGAAAGGGAGGGGTCAGTGAGGAGCACCGGAGTTGAGCCTTTTGTCATCCAGTGTCTTCAGTAGAAAGAGACGCAAAGAAACAAGTAAAGCCGATAAATGAAAATGAGGTTGATAATTTTCTTTTATCATGGGATTAATTGATTTATTGTTTATCATGACAGGCCTATCAATCACACTGTAATCTCATTGTTGAAACAGTACATCATCATTTGCGCAGGACTCACGTGCTCAGACTGTAGCAGGTGATGTGCTTCTGGATGTCTGTCACACAAACATTATTCACAGTAATCTAACTGAAATACTTGAACTCTCACAAAATATTGTCTTTTAACCAAAGAATTCACCCTAATTCAGTTGAATTAATAGTATTTCAAGTTTCATAAGACGTCAGCAGCAATAGCACAATTAATATTTATGCATAAAATGTAATCTTGTCGGACAAATTAACCTTAAAATTTAGAGGACAATAAAGCACACATAGTGATGGAAACTTAACTATAAACTTCTTCATTGTGAATGTGATCAGACTTTGAGTTGCTGGTGATGACCTGCTCATCGACTCTGCTTTCTCCAAGGATAAGACCCTCCTGACAGACAGGGGAACAGAAACCACACTTCTGAATAGAAATGGCAGATTTTATCATTGCTTTATGATGTCCAATTGTGTGTGATGGTGACCATTTATATATTTATATAAGAGAGAGAGAAAGACAGATCATTCTTCTATATAGGTTCAAGATATCAAGGCTCATGCTCAACCTGACCTGACTGAACATTCATGGATTTTTTTTTTTACCTGGATGATTGAGCATGAACCTTAATATCTTTAACCACTTTGGCTGTGTCAGATTAGGAGAAGTCGGCAGGGGAGAGGACAGCCCCCAGAAACCATCTCATCACCAGCAAACTGGTTGGTCCACTGTTGGTGTGTATTGCTTAGTGGGACAAACGGTTTGTTTGTGACTTCTCTGACTGATGAAGCCCTTCTGATGGAGGAAGAAACGTCTCCTCTACAAAAAAGAAGAAACTGTCAAGAATGACCTGACTGAACATTGTTGGAGCCTGAGCTTGTGCGTGTGGTTCTGAGGTACCGACTAGATATAGTTGGGCTCACCTCGACACATAGCATGGGCTCTGGAACCAATATCCTTGAGAGGGGCTCCACTCTGGAATTACCCATGGTGATGAGTGTTGCCGAGCTGGTGTGGATCTACTCTTAGCCCCCCAACTTAGTGCCTGTGTGTTGGAGTTTTCCCTGGTAGATGAGAGGGTAGCTTCCCTGCGCTTTCGGGTGGGGGGATGGGCTCTGTTTGTGCCTATGCGCCAAATGGCAGTTCCGAGTATCTGGCCTTCTTGGAGTCCTTGGCGGGTGTGCTGGAAGGTGCACCAGCTGGGGACTCCTTTATCTTGCTTGAGAACTTCAATGCCCACATGGGTGGGACAACTGTGGCTGAGTGGTTAGAGCAGTCATCCACCAATGCCAGAGTTGGGGGTTCAATTCCACCAGCAGTCACATGCCCAAGTGTCCCTGGGAAAGACACTGAACTCCTCATTGCCTCTGATGTACATCCCATCGGTGTATGACGTGATAAAGCCCTGATTAATTTTTGTAGAGATCTAGTAGAGTGCTGTATGAATGGGTAAATGAGGACACAGATTGTAGTGTAAAGTGCTTTGAGTATTTTGATAAGATAGAAAAGCACTAGATAAGTGCAGTCCATTTAATGATAGTGTGACCTGGAGGGGCGTGTTGAGGAAGAACGGCCTCTCTGATCTGAACTTGAGTGGTGTTCTGTTGTTGGACTTGTGTGCTAGCCATAATTTATCCATCACAAACACCATGTTCGAACATAAGGGTGTCCATAAGTGTACTTGGCACCAGAACGCCCTAGGTTGTAGATCGATGACTGACTTCGTAGTTGTGTCATCTGATTTTAGGTCCATTTGTTTTGGACACTCGGGTGAAGCGATGAGCTGAGCTGACAACTGATCATGACCTAGTAGTGAGTTGGATCAGATGGTGGGGGAAGATGCCAGACAGACCCGTGAGACCCAAGCTTGTAGTGAGGGTTGGCTGGGAATGCCTGGCAGAAGAACCCAACAGAAAGATCTTCAACTCACACCACAAAGAGAGCACAAGAGAGAGAGCTTTAACCACATCCCAGCTGAAGCGGGGGGAGGTTAAGTCTGAGTGGGCCATGTTCTGTGATTCAATTGTTGAAGCTGCTGCCTTGAGCTGTTGTTGCAAGGTTGTCGGTGCTTGTGGCCATCCTCAAACTTGGTGTTAGACACCCTGGGTTAAGGAGTCTGTCACGCTGAAGGAGTCCTTTCGGTCCTTGTTGGCTGGTGGGACTCCGGAGGCAGCTGAGGAATACCAGAGGTCCAAATGGTCTGCAACCTTGGCTGTTGCTAAGGCAAAAGCTTGGATGTGGGAGGAGTTCAGTGATGCATTGGATAAAGACTCTCGTTATGCTCCAAGGAGATTTTGGCAAACCTCCAGGCAGCTGAGGATGGGAAAGCAGCTTTTTACTAACACCGTGTTCAGTGCTGTCCTCAGCCAGTGATGTCGTGGTGAGGTGGAAGGAATACTTCTCGGACCTTCTTAATCCTACCGGCACGTCTTCCATGGAAGAAGTGGAGTCGGGGGACTTTGGGATTAGTCTGTTCATAACTGTGGCTGAGTTTGCTGAGGTAGTTAAAAAGCTGTGCAGCAGCAAGGCTCCAGGGGTGGATGAGATTCGCCCTGATCTGCTTAAGGCTTTGGATGTTGTGGGGCTGTCTTGGTTGGCATGCCTTTGCTACATCATGTGGACATCAGGGGCAGTGTCACTAGATTGGCAGACTGGGGTGGCGAGTCCCCTCTTCAAAAAGGGGGACCGGAGGGTGTGCTCCAATTATAGGGGCATTACTCTCCTTAGCCTCCCTGGCAAGATCTTTTCAGGGGTAATGGAGAAGAGAGTCCGATCGTTGGTCGAACCTCAGATCCAGGAGGACCAATGCGGGTTCCGACCTGGATGTGGAGCACTGGACCAGCTCTTAGGGTCCTTAAGGGGTCACAGGAGTTTGCCCATCCAGTCTACATGTGATTTTTGGATTTGGAGAAGGTATTTGACCATCTTCCTCGGGGTACACTGAGGGGGCTGCTCCATGAGTATGGGATTGGGGGCCCGTTGTTATGGGCTGTTCGGTCCCTTTACAAGCAGTGTGAGAGTTTGGTTCACATTGCCGGTAGTAAGTTAGTTACGGTATATAACCATTTGTAATGCCAAATGTCTGCCGAATGTAAGGGCAAAGTGTAATTATTGTAATATTGCCTCAATAAATTTCACGTTCTTTATTTTTCTTTTGTGTACTTGATTTTGTTTAGTTTAACAGAACATTTAAATGGAGTCTGGTTTGGTGTGACTGTGTGCTTCATTTAAAAAAGTTGCACATATACAGATGTATTAAAATAGCACAGTACTTCCTCCACCAACGTAAATTAAAAGTTCTTAATACTCTATTTAAAAACAAATGACCAAACTTTAACCAGTGTACTGTAGCTGAAACGGTTGGGACACTTCAGAGCGTTTGCTAACTTTCCTATACAGCTGAAAATACACGATCAGCATTCATAGAAAAAGAAAAAAAACAACAACAACTGAACTTTACAAAGTTATTAAAGTGCTTCTCACCACTTCCAAGTCACTGTTTACATGTTGAAACATGAGAGAAGCTAAAACAGTCCCTGACAAACTGACAACCTGCTCCGCCATCTTCAAAATAAAGCGCTAACTGATGTGCGGATCGATACCAAAATATCGATTACAATCGATACCAGAACGCTTTGCTCTGTGATAGATTCTTTTAAACCAAACTACAAATACTTTTGATACTTCTGGTGGACAGTAACTAAACTATTGAGATCTTGTCTAATTAAATGATACGCGGTTGGTGGGAACTACTTTTTCTTCCGCCTGGGTAAAGCGCGTATGCCTCAGTCTGTAGTTACGGCGGAGCATGATGGAGTCGTGCGGAGCTATTTCAGCTCCAAAACCAACCAAGAAGCGGTTTGTGAGGTTTGTGGAAAATCACTTAAGCGCTGTGGCAACACAACATACTTTATAAAACACTTCCGGTTAAATCACAACACAGAATATGAGGCATTGATGATGAGGTGCACAGAGGAGGAGAGCAGTCAGGTGTTGCTGCTGCTGCAGGACAAGACTGGCTCTGGAGGAGTCCCTCAGGGCTGCAGGACTATCCAGGGACTGAGGGAGGACATGTTTTTATTTATTTATTTATTCATTGCTAAAATGCTAATAATAATAATAATGTTCAGCCCCAATGAAAAATGGGCTAAAAATAGTATTCAGAAAGTAAGAGAAGAGACAGAGAGACATATGGACCAGCTGACTTGTAGAATAATAAAAGCAATATTATATTTCTATAACTTCAGTCACATGATGATAGATTAGACTTTTCTGTCGGTGGCAGAGTTCATATTCTTAAGATGAAAAAACATGTATTTCTCATTTTTTGGGTTAAACAACCAGAAGCTCCCTGGCAACGGAGTCCAAAAAGATTTGGATCATCCCAACAAGAAAAGGGAGTTCAGTGAACTAGATGACACACACTAATGTGCTCCACACAGACATGCTTTTGTTAATATAGAAAATAAAATCAGTAAATTAAGCCACAACTTAACCACCTGTTTTAAGAAGTAAAGAAATGTCTCATTTTTTTTGTTTGATATTTTAATTACAGAAATAGTTTTTTTTCTCTTCTGAGTGCTCTGGGCAACTAACCGTTCGAAGCCATGTATGTTATGTTAATCAGATGTCTAAATTGATTTCCAGAGTGAATGTGTGCACGATTGTCTGCCTCATTTGTTTTTGTATGGTCATTCTGTCATGAACTGTGCTCACTCTACTGTTCTGATGATGATTTAAGTATACAAGATTGCTGGCACGTAACAGGCAGGCACAATCAAATGTTTATGAAATACACGAAAGACTGAAAACTGTAGGAACTGTAAATGGGAAAGAGAAATCCAGAAGTGTTGAGGGTGCTTCATGAATTAGAGCAGCTGGGTAATAAACAAAACAATATATGTGAATGAGAAATGAAGCCACAAAACACTCCTGGTTCTCTGCCACTGTTTCCAAAAAGGCCATGGTCAAGATGAACCATCACCTTCCCTCCACTGGTTGGAGCCTGTAAATTGAGTCCATTTGGAAGCTCCTTCAGCCAAAAATCAAGGAAATGGCTGTGCTTCCTCATAAACCACAGTGTTGCTATTACATATATATATATATATATATATATACTGTATATATATA
>JBBPBX010089354.1:2351-14318 GCA_038048925.1 Garcialebias charrua
TACAGATGTTAAACACTAAATGTGCAACACAAGCAGATTGATATCCCACTAGTTGTCCCTATAGCACTTCTTGTTACAGTTTTTTTTAAGTTCAGTAATGGCTGACGGGTAAAAACTATTTTTAAATCTGTTTGTTCGTGCTCTAACGGAAAATTGCGCCTGATTTTCTGATGGCGTGTTCAGAAGTATTTCTGTCTGCTGGAGCCATGTTTTCTCATGTCATACTTTGAAGTCATTCTCAAAATAAAAACCCATAAAAGGAAAGGCGTGGTTGATGGCATGTAAAGAAACAGATCAAAACTTCAATGAACATCCAGCTGTAAACATAAAGCTCTATTCTAAATGAACAATCCAATCTATTATAGCACAGAGAAACAAACTGGCAACAAACTCGGGTATTAAAGCAAACACAGACAGGCTCCAGCATAGATTTTTGTCTGTGAGGCATTAGTTTCTAATTACTCCATAACCCTACAGCCAAGTGTGATTACTGCAGGAGTTTCTTTATTAAACAGCAGTTTTGCTGTGTTGCCCACAGACTATAGTAGTTCCTTGACCATAGCCTCATAACCAATACACAAGTATTCACAATAAAAATCTAAAAAATCTTTATGTTATCTTTTAAGTCTTTTATTTAGTCATTTCACCTCTCTGTCTCTGACACCTTCTCCTCCTCAGCGTCACCTTCCATGCGAGGATCCACTCCTCTGGACGTGGCTGCAGCATCAGTCATGGATAATAATGAGCTGGCCCTGGCTTTACGAGAGCCAGAACTAGAAAAGGTTAGGTTGCAAATTCTCTAATCAGCACATGCATGCATTTTTCATATTTGTTGCCCCCCTGTCAGGGAGCAAAGAAGGGAAATTGGAAATATCCGTCCATCTTGTGAGCATGATAACCTGAAAAATAAGTGATATTTCATCTTCCATTTTGATGTGTGATCAATTGTTATGATCAAAAATTGGGTGGCCTGTCAAAATCTGAGATAAGATAGAACTTTACTGATCCTGCAGGAAATTGTTGATGGCCTTTCCATATAAGCCCAACCAAAAACTAACTTCTATCTTGCCCTACTTTTGCACTTGTGTGGTTCCACTTGACTTTCAAACTCGGGTCTTCTACCAGAGGCCTGGGAGCTTGAGGGTTCCGTTCAGTATTTTAGAGGTTCCTTGGACTGTACTCTTCTGGACAGAGATCTCTGAGGTTGTTTCTGGGATATGTTGGAGCCATTCTTACAGTTTGGGGGTCTCATCACCGAGTGCTCCAGTGACCACTGAGACTACTGATGCTTGCACTCTCCTCACCTTCTGTATTTCCTCTATCAGCCCTTGGTATCTTTTCAGCTTCTCATGCTCCTTCCTAACGTTAGTCACTTGGGATTACTACATCTATCAGCACTGTCTTCTTTTCTTGCTTGTCAACCCAATGTCCAGTTGGTTAGCCATCACCTGTTTGTTGGTCTGGATCTGGGAGCCCCACGCTATCTTATCCCTTCCATTCTCCACCATCCTTGGTGGTGTCTCCCATTTTGACTGTGGGACCTCTAGTCCATACTCGGCACAAATGTTTCTGTACACTATTTCAGCCAGGGTCATGATGATTATGGTTAATGATAGTTCCTCTTGTTCCTTCTCTTCCACATTGGGTTTGTGCTGCTTGAAACGTTAATTACCAGTTTATCATTGAAGGTTTTCTTCCTGATGTACTCCAAGATCTTATTTTTTCCATCGTGTACTGTGGATGATGACCCTCACTAATCATCTGCTTCCCTAAACTGGCCTAGGCTACATTCACAATGAGCATAGGTCTTAATGCTCGGTTCAGATTTTCATTTCCTGAGATCCATTTTATTTTTATCTAGCTAAAAGCTTTATGTTTCTGTTTTAAATGGGCAGAATAAATAGCATATATAACTTACTTGTGCAGGTGGTCCAGTACCTGGCAGGCTGTGGGCTGCAGAGTTGTGTAATGCTGGTGCATAAAGGATATCCTGACATTGGTTGGAACCCTGTGGAGGGGGAGCGATATCTGGACTTCCTGCGCTTTGCTGTGTTCTGCAATGGTAAAATCAACTATTTTAAATTCAAACGACTATACTGTATTCCGCTCTGACATTTTCATATTGTAGCTTTAAAGAAACAGTGAAAGTCTGTATTTTCTGTTGCAAGATGTGTCTTTGTGTCTCTAAAATGTGGCCAGGTGAGAGTGTGGAGGAGAATGCCAATGTTGTAGTGAGACTTCTTATTCGTCGACCTGAATGTTTTGGCCCCGCCCTTCGAGGTGAGGGTGGAGATGGTCTGCTTGCAGCAATGGAGGAAGCCATTAAGATCTCTCAAGACCCCACCAGAGATGGACCCTCTCCCATGTCTGAGAGCAGCAGAGCACTGTAAGTCAAACGTCTAGTCTTCTCACCCCTTGAACCTTTCCACTCTTTGTCACATTGCAACAACAAACTTTAAAGTATTTTGTTGAAAAAAAATGTTTTGTTATAGAATTAAGGGCGAGGCATAGCTCTGCGCTAGCGCGAGCGCGAGCCCACGCGGCGCCACGCTGTGCGAGCTGCGCTTGCACAGGCCTTTGAACGCTGGCGCGAACGCGCCAAGCTCAAATTTTACAACCGCTCACGCGCGCGCGGTGTCTCACAATAAACTGCCCTGGTGGCGGACTGTTTTGTGTGACACACAAATGAATTAAATTCCTCTTCTTCATCGCTGATCTGGACTTTTCTTTTGTTTTTTTGCCAAAAGTCAAGTGATCGCTTGAAGCGGTCACCATTCACTTCCTCCTCCGATGAGGAGGAATGAATGAACTTGTTCTCAGACCCGACCTGTCAATCAAATCAGTAGGCTGTCAGCAAATGACCAATCAGCGACCTCAATTTGTCCCGTAGCTAAACGCTCCGCCCTGCTTCTGCTCAAATGACATCAAGTATTTGGAGCGAAAACGTTGGAGCCACACGCTGCTTCACGCTGTGCTCTGCTGTGAACCCCCCACGCGCAGCACAGGCGCGTGGCGCGGCGCTCGGTCCAGCGCAGAGCTTTGCCTCGCCCTTAATGTACAGCATGGTTTTGAAGTAGAAGGAACTTGGTAATGGTTTTCCAAACCATGAAGTGTTTTATTTATGAATTCACCCAGAGTCAACACTCTTGAAAACTACTTGTATATTTGCTGTGATTCTAGCTGCAAGTTTGTTTCTACCAGATTTACACATCTAAAGACTAAAAGTTTTGTATTTACAACAAGCAGCTACTTTTAAACCTGTTTTAACACTTGAAGTGTTGAAACAGTCTTCTTAACGTGCGTTCACATTTTCTGTCCTCCACTATTCACCATAAAGTTATCAAGTGTGTTACAAAATGTAAATTAAACAAAGAAACGCCCTTCCCTGTCCATTGTTTCAACAGACAGTCACGCATGATGAAGGTCGAATTAAAACGGAGTGCAGCAGGGTTTTTTCAGAGAAGTAAATAATTCAGACAAGAGATGTGTTTCATTGAGGACGACAAAGATAATGTTATTAACACTCATATGTTTTTATGTAAAGAACATTTTCTGAAACAAGGTTTCTTTGATATTAAGCTCTACGATAGAGCTAAATTACTTTACTTTTACTTTTTTACTTTTGTAAATTTCTTCCTTTCAAAGTTAAAAGAACACAAAAATACTATTTACAACACCACATAATAAAAAAATCAAACAGTATATGAAATGAAAGGAAGCAGAAGAAGATAAAATCTTATTATGTCTGCCCCTTCTTTAACAAAATTAATTCAAACAATTAATTCAAACACAGTAATCCAAAAAAAAACCTACACAATAAGTAACTCATCATACTTTACCATACATAAAATGTTGATACCAACCAATTTATATATATTTTTCCAGAAACCTAATTTTAATCATTTTCTTAAACAAAATCATTGATTTTGCAGCTTTGATATCATTTTCTAAACCATTCCATAGACCTATTCCATAAATTAAAGTAGACCTACTCCTTAAACTAGTTCTACGCTGTGGTATAACAAAAATATCTGTACCCTTAAGATTGTAAGTACTTTTCCTTTTCACAAAAAACGTTTGAATATTTGAGGGCGATTTGAAGTTTTGAGCTTTGTACAATATTAAAAGAATATTATAGTCAACCAAATCATACAATTTCAGTAGTTTCCATTTGCAAAACAAAACATGATGGATGGTAATAATGTTTTCTAGTGATAATCCTTATGGCTCTTTTCTGTAAATTAATGATGGAAACAAAACGTAAACCATATAGGAGGGCAATGACATAAATTGTGTGTGTGGGCATGTGTGTATAACAGTGATATAATGAAGGAAGAGGAAGATGATACCATCCACATGGGGAATGCCATCATGACGTTCTACTCTGCCCTCATTGACCTACTGGGACGCTGTGCTCCAGAGATGCATGTGAGAGACATCAAACTGTCTGACTTCGTGCACAGACACACAAATAACATGCATGCACACACGTATGCATACACACAGATGTTTCGTATTTTGTATTAATATCTGCTTTCTGACAGATAATTCACGGCGGTAAAGGTGAAGCAATCCGTATCAGAGCCATCTTGAGGTCTCTAATTCCCATTGAAGACCTGGTGGGAGTCATCAGTATTTCATTTGCAATGCCTAACCTTGCAAAAGGTGAGCGACGTCTCTAGCACTGACTCAGTCCTTCTCAAATAGTGGGGGTCCCGAGGCAATGCCGTGGGGGGCACATGTGACCCTGGGGAACATGCTTTTTGTGCCACAGGTTTTTCCCCCCCCCCATTCAATTCTCATTTTGTTGTGCATTCCGGCAGCTGTTTGCTCCTATCTCTCAGGCTTACTAATAATAAAGTTATGAACAAATATAGCTGCCTTGTCATTTTGGGAGCCATGTTTGAGCCATGTCGCTCCCCTCTGCTGCTGAGACGATAAATAAATAACTGCGACACCTCAGCTGCATGCACTCTGGACGTCACTCACAGCATGCATGCAACAAAGAGTAAACTCAAAGCGAGAGCGACACCTGGCCCCTCTTTCCTCTTTTGCCTTGACAAAATGTTTTAGTTTTATCGATGAGTGTGCTCATTGATCCTGACTTCCTCATTTTGATTAAAATAGAAAATCAGCTCAAATCGTTTTATTCATTTTTGTTTTGTAGGTCAAAGTGTTTTATAATACACTCCTGAGTTAAAATGTTGCTGATCAATTTGAATTAATTATTAATTATTGATTATATTCAATTTTCTTTTTCAGTATCAAATGGTCAAAAATGTTTACAGTTTAAATGAGGATTTAAGTTTTTTTTTTCTCAGGCAAATTGATGCACTTTAAGTTATTTCTGTTACAGACTCAAAAACAATGTTAATAAAGTTATTCTTCATAACAGAAAATAATTGAGAAGCACTACACTAACTGAACATGACACGTATCACAATGTTTCCATTCACAGTAGATCAGGAGCCATGATAAACATGAACAAAGATTTATAAATGCCTGTACAATGTATGATGCTGTAGATGCCGTTATAAATAAATAAAAACTGTTTTAAACTTGAATTTTAGGGTTTTAATTATTATTATTTTCTTTGCCTGTGGATAAATAGATGGGATGGTTGTGGAGCCAGACATGTCAGCAGGTTTCTGTCCAGACCATAAAGCAGCCATGGTCCTCTTCCTAGATCGTGTCTATGGTATAGAAGACCAGAATTTTCTTCTTCACCTCCTTGAAGTTGGGTTTTTACCAGATTTAAGAGCTGCTGCCTCTCTGGATAATGTAAGTATATTTTAAAATGTGTTTTATGCTTAGAGTTTGCCCACATTTTAAATCAGAGTCAGAGTGTCTTTATTATTTAAATTATTTAAATTTTAAATGTGTATCTGGAAAGGCAAAGCCAATATTGATGTAAATGTTTCATTCATTCAACATTTATTTATACAGGTTAGTGTCATTGAGCCTGAAGGACTCATTTACTAGAGAGACCTAATTTTACCAAAGAATGATGCCAACAGTAGACAATCTTAAAGGACAACACCCACCGTGACAGTAACAATTCACCATATTGGACAATTACTGTAGTAGAATATGATGTCTATTTTCATTTTTGCATTTGGGCCAGGCGAGTGTTAAAAAACAAAACAAAAAAAACAACGGAGTCCCGGAAACATCCGGAAACCCCGCCGAAGATTGCCGAAGTCCGGAGTGACGTAAATACAGGCTCCACTCAGAAGGCACGAGTGAGTTCGCAATGGAGGCTTATGAGAGTGAGAGTTAAAACTGCAGTTAAACTGGTGTCCTACGTGGCTGCACGAGGTTCTAAATATTTCCTGGTGGGCTGTGGGTTCAGGACCAGCGCTCCCTGTTTTTTAATTTATTTTTTAGAACTTTTTAATAAGCTGCTAACCCGTTGCATCTGCCGCGGACACACCGTCACCCGCACGCGGGCAGCCACACACACCGAGCGGACCTCACGTTACAAGCGCAGGCAGCCACAGACACACCGTCACCCACGCGCGGGTAGCCAAACACACCGAGCGGACCTCATGTCACAAGTGCGGGCAGCCACAGACACACCGTCACCCGCGCGCGGGCAGCCACACACACCGAGTGGACCTCACGTCACCCGCTGCAGCTGCCGCGGACACCGTCAACCGCGCGGTTAAAAACTGAAAGTTATGCACTACAACTCATGTTCCCTGAAGGAAGGGAACGAGGTGCAACATATGCAATGGGAATTGCGCCCCCGTGCAATTACCTGAAGGAATACATTCACGCCTTTACGGCAGGGGCGTCAGCGTCGCGCCAGAGGCCCCGCCCTCTGGGTACTTAAGCCGCTGACGCCCATCCATCTTTCTCCAAAATGCACTTCACCGAGCTTTCAGCATTGAAAGGGCCAGATATGTTGCACCTCGTTCCCTTCCTTCAGGGAACATGAGTTATGGTGCATAACTTTCAGTTCCCTTTCAGTCATGTCTCTCGGTGCAACATATGCTATGGGAACGTAATTCATTCACGCCCTTGAAATGCTCAGCAAAATGCATGTGAGAACATCTGTCTTAAAACGACAGGCATTTCCCAGCTGCTTTCTACAAGGTATGTAGAGAGCATAGCCTGAGAAGAAAAAATGCCAAATGTAGAAACATCAGCTTGATGTTACCACTGGGCATATAGATAAAAAACACCAGCTAGAGACAGCATAAGCGTGCTCCACTAGTGCGATTACTCATCATCTCCTTTTTTCTCTGGAAAACCTGAGAAACAGGAGGAAAAGAGCAAGGGACCCATTACGCCACTAGTAATTGGGTGGCAATGTGGAGGTAGAAAACCCAGGTCAAGCACAGGGTAACCTCCCAAGTCCCCAGGGAAAATTTTACATATACAAGGGGCACGACTGACAAGTGGAGCCCATCCTGATGTTGGAGACCCGTTAAGGAGAGGGGAACCCCCCATTGAACATCTCCTAAGCAAACATAAACACCAAGGGACACCCTTGTGTATGTTGTTGCTGTTTGTTTTGGGATAAAGCAATCAAAGCCTTAGGCCCTCAGCCAGTCCCTTTCAAAGGCCAGGCTGAAAGCTGCCATAACTCCGGTTGTGGGTGTAGAAGCTGCCCACGTGCCTGAGTCAGCAGGTTCCTGTGAGGAGGCAATTGCCATGGTATCCCTGATAACATTGTAATAATATAGATAAATACGTCAGTTTGCTGACATCTATAATTTAGATGATAGATTTGAGCAGGTTTAGACTGACACAAATTTACCATCAGTTTTACGGGTTCTCAACTTTTTCAGATTAAATCAATAAATCTGTGGCTCAGTGAATGTAATGTAACTTGACAGGAAACGTTATTATGTTGACCTACCAAAGGCAGAGTCATTTAATAACAAAATCATCAAATTACAATCAAAACATATTTACATAGATGGATCGATCACAACTTATAACTAACTTTTCAGCAGATTAAAACATAAGACAACAGAACACAAGTTAATGGGTCTTATATTAACTTATTTCTGTGGCACAAACTTACAGTTTACATTTAGAAATAAACATAAGGAGTTAAGGAGGAAGATTAAAGATTGAAAGGAAATGGTTGAATCTTATCTTGAGATGTTTAACCAGAGTGGTTCATCCTCTGGTCGGTTTCAGCTGGACGTCCGTACCGTGATGAAACGACGTTTACCTTTGTGAAGATTTTCTTATCTCGACTCCAGTAAATTAGTCAAGCCAGACGCGCATGCCCTGCTGCGTTTTACAGGCGACAAATTTCATCTTGCCACGGTCTCGTGAGGTCTGCTTCGGCCTCCCAGAGTGATGTTATCAGCTCCGGTTTAGTTTTCAAGATAACTTCCAGAAAGAGTTCACAGCTTGGAGCTGTGACACTCGAAATGGTTCACAGCTGACGTGCTGTTTGAACCTCGCTGAAGACGTGGGCCTTTTGCTCATGGCCAGACGTACATCAGCTTGGAGAAAGACTTCTATGCATCTTCCCTTCTCCCAGAGAACTCACTGTTGTTGAGTTAGTGGTTCCCCTTTGCACTCAAGTCAAAAACGGAAGTGTCCCTTTATATGGGAGGCGGGGTCTCCCCACCTCCTCAATGACTACTGGCTGGCTTAACAAAATAAGAGATGGAATTTTGATTCCCATAGGCAGAAAGTCTCTGACGGACAACAGGAAAACTGTTTACATAAGCGGCCAGATGGACCAACTGTGAGAGTTGTGTCTAGCTTGAAGACAAAACAGAGAAGGAAGTGAACAGCTTTGCAATGACTCGTGTCCCAGATTCAGAGCACACTTGTAATGAAGAATAAACCAGCAGAAGGTCAAACTCATGCAAGTAACAGATCATCATTAAATGACAAAAGTATACTGTAGATCAATTCTGAATTAACACACATTAGAAAGAAAGTTCAATCTGATTAATTGGTGTCCATTAATTAAAAATAATTGTAACAAAAATAGTGTCCACTTGTCTCCTTGAGAGCTTCAAGAAAGTGTAACACCCCGAGTCTCAGAGTGATGCGGAGAGGCCCACATCCCATACGGACATGAGGGTGCTGTATCACTACAACATTGAGATCAACTCCGGGAACCACAGTTTCTGCGGCCATCCGGGGGCTATCAGGATCAGGGAGAGGGCTCCCTGGCGTACACGTTCCAGTGTCACTTCGATCAGAGGGACAGATGGAAAGGCATAGTAGAGCACCCCTGCTGGCCAATCATGTGCCAGAGCATCCGTTCCCAATGGTGCGTCTGTTTCCCTCAAGGAGAAGTAAAGGTCACACTGTGAGCTAGCTCTGCAAGCGAACAAGTCCACAGAGGCTCTCCCAAATCGTGACCAGACCTGCTCCACAATCCGTGGGTTCAGGCTCCATTCTGACGCCAGGAGAGGCCCTCTTGAGAGGGCATCTGCTCCATAATTTAGTTCACCGGGGACATGAGTCGCCCTAAGTGACAAGATTCTTGGAGCACACCATGTGAGCATCTTCTGCGTCAGTCCAAGGAGGGCCCGGGACCTTGTCCCTCCTTCCCTGTTGATGAAGGACACTGTGGTCCTGTTATCTGATTTCACCAGGACATGCTGCCTGCAATCAGACCTTTACTGAAGAAGTATTTTAATGACAGGAATACGGCCAGCAACTCCAGGAAGTTGATATGTAATCTTGCTTCCTGTTTATTCCAAAGGCCGCGGGCGTTCTGATTTCTGCAGATCGCCCCCATCCTGTTTTTGAGGCGTCCGTCGTGATGACCACACGAGATGACACCCTTCCCAGCGGGACCCCTTCCGTGAAAACAGACAAATCTCTCCAAGGTTCCAGGGCCTTCAGGCACTCTGAATCTATCGTAACCTTTCCTGCTCGACTAGGCAGGGCAAGTTATGTCTGTTGGTTTAGCCATACTTGTATGGCCCGCATTTTCAGCAATGCGTGTGGCACACAGCGTATAGCTGCCGCCAAGAGGCCTAAAAGGCGTTGGCACATTTTCAAAGGGACCCGTTGATCCAGTTTAAATCTTTCCAGACAATGGCGAATGGAGGAAACTCGTTCCTTTGAGAGCCATGCTCTGTACTGGACAGTGTCGATCTGTACTCCCAGAAATATGGTAACCCGTGATGGAGTTAGATCACTCTTTTGTAGGTTTATGACAAACCCGAGAGACTCCAGGTGAGAGATCACCCTATAGGAGTGTGACTGGGCCTGCATTCTGCTTCCAGCCAGAATCAGCAGGTCATCCAAGGAGTCCGACATATTTTCATCCCGACTCGACCGCTGCATTCCAGGTCCACGTTCTCAAGCTCCGTCTCGGGAGCGAGTAGCTTTGTACGACGTGCAACCTTTAGCGTCGCAGCCTTCGCCATGGATTTAGCCAACGCGTCCGTGCGACGTTTCCTCACTACCGCCAGCATCCGACAGCAGTGGGAGCAGGAGTCGGGGAATTCTACCGCTTTTCTCGCGTGCAGAATCCCTAGGCAGACAGGACAGGCCTCGTGGATGTCCGTCACCGAGAGGGAGTAGCCGCATCCGCTGGGGCAGGGGCGCGAGTGAGGGCTCGTCATCCTGCTGGTTTTCTTCTTCTTTGTCCTCCGTCTTCCCTTCTCGGGAGCCATGTCCGGAGATGAGAAGCGTCAAGGTTGTTCCTTTCCTTTTGTTCGAAGCCATCCTCTCCGTTGTCTTGCTTTCGCTGGCTAGCCTGCTAATGGTTAGCAGGAAGAGTTGTGACGCAGTTAGCACCGTCGAGCGAAGCAACTGCGGAAAGAGAAGAAAACTTCAAGATAAGTAGAAAAACGCTGGACTAGCTTTCGCCAGCCCAGTAGTACGCAGGAAAATTTCTCTGTAAGCTCAGCGTAGGGAGCAAGCTCACCTCAAACGAGCGATGCGATAACAGAGAAGTCCCACGAAGTTCAGGTTTTAAGCGAGGTGAAGGGCAAAAAGAGAGATGGATGGGCGTCAGAGGCTTAAGTACCCAGAGGGCGGGACCTCTGGCGCGACGCTGACGCCCCTGCCGTAAAGGCGTGAATGTATTCCTTCAGGTAATCACGCGGGGGCGCAATTCCCATAGCATACGTTGCACCGAGAGACATGACTGAAAGAGAACAGCAAACATACACCGCTCTACCAGTGTAAATCCCCTTAAAGATTTTCATGAAAAAGTGACGTGAATATTACCAAACTATGGTACATTTAAAAGCCTGCTCTATTTTTTCATTCTGTTCTGATGTCAAAAATAAAATTGAGCAAAAGTCTTACCCGCAAAACCTCCCGATTTCTCATGTGGAGGTGCAGCCTTCTTCGCTGGTCGGTCCACTTCATAAATCCATTATGAATTCTTTAGATTTTGGGGAAATAATGAACACTAACGCCATCCTTCGAGGTATTGCAGCAGAAGTGGGCAACACATCATTTTTATTAGTTGTATTCCAAACTACTCTCGCCAGAAATAAGGAAGCTGTTGATGCATGATGCTCCGCCTGCATTCAAGGCGGATACTTCAGTGACGTCAATGCCCATATATGGAGAGGGACTCATTAGGCAGCAGCTCCTGCGTTAAAAACTCCTTTAAACCATGAAATAACACATTTAGTGTTATTTCTCTACAATATCAATAAACGCTCCTGTTTTATTATTTAAATCACTACTAAATATTAATGGCGATGCAATTTGAAAACATGGTGGGTCATGGACTTTAAAATAAGGCATTATTATATGAAAAAAAAAATAAATGAAGGAAAATTTTATAAAAAATAAAAATAAACAAAAACAGCAACATTATAAAGAAATATAAAATACTAAAAACATTAAAAATTTCTGCTATGGCTGAATTAAATAGAAATAAATATTTAGCACATCCAGAGTTGCTGGTATTTAGAACAAAGTACAGAGGAGGAAGAAAACCTAGCTTCTGTCAGGGTTTTTCTTTAGGACTGGAATGAACCCATAGTGCAGACAGGACTCAGGAGGCAG
>JBBPBX010089355.1:0-14317 GCA_038048925.1 Garcialebias charrua
TTGCAATGGTTTATTATCTGGGTGTCCAAATACTTCTTTAAAAAGTCTTCAGTTGATCCAACATGCTGCTGCCAGAGTCTTAACTGGAGTTAGTGGGAGAGATCATATCTCTCCAGTTTTAGTTTCTCTTCATTGGCTCCCTGTCAAATCCAGAATTGAATTCAAAATCTGACTTCTAACATACAAAGCTCTCAACAACGTAGCTCCATCTTATATTTGTATCTTATTGCTCCATATTTTCCTAACAGAGCACTTCAGCTATCTCGTGGTTCCTAGAGTTTCCAAAAGCAGAATGGGAGGAAGATCTTTCAGTTATCAGGTTCATCTCTTGTAGAACCAACTTCCAGTTTCAGTCCATGAGGCTGACACATTGTCCAGTTTTAAAACTTTCCTTTTTAATAACTCCTATAGTTAGGGTTGGCTTGTTATGCTGCCTTATGTTTAGACTACTAGAGGACAAATTGGCCTAATTTCCTTAAATTAATTGTTAAAATTAAATAGTTTTCATTTGATACCATTTCTATCTTAACATATGATTCTTGACCTGCCATTGTGTATCTGTTCCTACCAAACCCAGCCGATCAAAGCAGATGGCCACTTGTCCTGAGCCTGGCTCTGCTAAAGGTTTCTTCCTCATGAGGGAGTTTTTCCTTTCCACTGTCGCCTTCATGCTTGTTCAAGATTAGAGTTCTGTGATGGAGTTATATGCTGGTGAAGATTCTCAGTCATCCAGGACATGATAAAATCAGAAAAAGCGTTCAATACAAAAACAACTGGACTTTATTTGTAACAGAAAACGCTTCGCCCTCTATCCAGAGGGCTTTCTCAATTCAAAGAGCAGGCTGTGTGAATTCAAACAAGTCTGCTCCTCAGATAAATAATGTTAAATTATTATTTTTCCTTATGGATGTTTCTGTTCAGTGCCTTGAGATGACTTCTGTTGTGACGTAGTGCTATATGAATAAACTGAATTTAATTTAATTGTGTCTGCTGCATACGACAAATGAACCAAACCTGAACCTGGATGGATGGATGGATGGATGGATGGTTTTCACTTTGTGACAAGGACAATAAAGTTGTTGTAACTTAAGGTTAAAGTTAAACAAAATCCAGTTTTTAGAACTTTAATACATAAAGTTTTAAAATCTACTTTGATCTACATTATAAAATATATTGCAGGACTGCAGGAAGAGATTGATCATCTTTAAATACAGTAAGCATCAGAAGAAATGTGATTATTTTTGGTTTGTATTAATCATCATTCAAGGCAAACCTGAGGTTATTAAAAGACATTCAGCAGTATCTAGTAACTATAATGATGACACCACACTCTCTGCGGATGACTCTTGTTCAACATGTTTCTAGTTATAACTTTTTACAGACATGGATAATTAAGAAGAGTAAAAAACTGAGATGCTGCCACATCCACCCACATCATCATCAAGTCTCGTTTAAAAACCCACTTCTATTCACTCGCCTTTAACATGATGTGATTTGTTTTGATCCTCTCTGTAATATACACTGTTCATCATTTTAGTTAGTTTCTGTTGCTATTTCTATCTATATTTTTGTTTTTTTTTGTTTTCCTGTCTGCTTTGCTTGTTTTGTTTCTATTGTACAGCACTTTGGTTGGCCTTGTGTCTGTTTAAGTGCTCTATGAATAAAGTGGTATCATTCATCAGCTAACAGGAACACTGTTAAAATAGTTACAACTGAACAAACAAATGAAAATAAATCAGAGCCAGTCTAGTTCTACTCACCTGGTCCAGTTTCTCAGACTGAGACTTGAGTCTGCACACGTTTAACGTCATCTCTCCGTTCTCCTCTTCCAATTGCTGCATCCTGTGTGGTATGGGTGGGGGTGGGAGGTGGTGGGTGGGGGATCAATATAGATGTCTTCAGATGATTGACTGAGTTACTCGACCTGTAAAGCACTCAACGTTCAATTTTCTCACAAAAACAAGTACAACATTTCACAATCCTTTAGATTCAGTTGGTTTGAACTATGAAATGTTGAATATGGCTCAGTTATAGTTATTACTGTGTGAATGTCCTGACACATGCTCAATAATCCAGGCAGATCGTGTGAATGAAGCGTAACTTGTTCTGCAGTTTTGGTGCTATTTCAACAACTCCTGTATCAAAAGGTTCGGCTCCTTCAGGAAAGTCTTGCTGTGACTTCTGGAATTTGTGCAATTTTTACTTTGAGAAGGAGAATACAGGTGGTCCCCGACTTACGAGCGCATCGACATACGAGGTTCCGGACTTATGAGCGGACTAACGAACAGTAAAGTTGTACAGAACATACAGAAAATACAGCACTGGTATGTGTTTTTAGATGAAAGTGTGTTAGCTAACCGTTTGTAAACAAAGTTCTGAGCATGTTTATGAACCAGTATGTACGTTTGTGTTGAAAAATGGGTGTTCGTAGTAGCGCTAGCTTAAATTTTCCGACTTACGACCAAAAATCCGGACTTACGAGCGACACATGTTTCGGGTTCCGACATACGAGATTTCGTGTTACGAGCACCTTGTACGAACGGAACTCGCTCGTAAGTCGGGGACCACCTGTAATTAAAATGAAGCAATAAAAGATTATAGGTCTAGTTTATGGCAAACATCTGGACTTAAAACAGGAAGGCTTTAAGAGAACTCCATTAAAAACAAGAAGTGAAAGATTTTGTTAGTTGCTTGTGAAGACAGTCGGTGTGTAAGTTGTGTGTGCTCTCAGTCAGCACCAGAACAAAGCTTCAGATCTTATCGTGGTGGAGTTATGATGTGGTAAATGTACTGGTTACAAAGCAGGTCGATTTCTGTGTTCCTGTTTCTGTCCAGCTTGATGTAGGCCTCTCGATGCCTTCTGGTCTCCTCCTGCAGGGTCTCTGCAGCCTTCGACTCAGCATCCTTCACCTGCTCCTCCAGCTCATGCACTCTGGAAGGAGAACGGATGCCGGGAAGAAAATCCACATTTATTCTGAATCGGTTTATGCAGAACTGATGAGTCAGTGAAACATTTGTAATCATACCAGTACAAAACATTTTCAACATTATATTTAAGTGTAATTATCATGTATGTAACACATGTAACATTTTTTTAAACATTTTTTTACAAAATGTTATATTTTGTAAAAGACAACGATGAAATTCATGATGAAAATGAAATTGTAAATGGATTTAATCAATATTTTGTGAATGTTGGATCAAGCCTTGCAGCTAAAATACCAAAAGTAGATAATAATGTGATCCATTCAATTACAGGTTGTGCAAATAGTATTTTTCTAAATGGAACTAACAAAGAGGAAATAATGAATGTAGTAAAAAATCTTACAGACAAGAGATCAAAAGACTGGGTGGACATGGATATGATGTTTGTAAAGGACATAATGAGCCATGTTATTGAGCCGTTTACATACATATGTAATTTATCATTTTCAACAGGAATATTTCCAGATAATATGAAAGTAGCTAAGGTAGTTCCTCTTTTTAAAAATGGTGATAAATGTGTGTTCAACAATTATAGACCTATATCCTTGTTACCACAGTTTTCAAAAATTCTTGAAAAACTATTTGTAAACAGACTAGATCAATTTATAGATAAACAAAATATTCTAAGCAACAGTCAGTATGGGTTTAGAGCAAAAAACTCTACATCAATGGCTCTCATGGAATTAATGGAACAAATAACTACTGCTGTCGATCAAAAACAATATTGTATCAGTATTTTTGTTGATTTAAAAAAAGCATTCGATACTATTGATCACACCATTCTCCTTGAAAAACTGAACAAATATGGTATTAGAGGACCAGCATTACAGTGGGTATCTAGCTACTTGAAAGATAGGAAACAATTTGTACAAATAAATGATGTAAGATCTGACCTCTGTAATATCACATGTGGAGTTCCCCAAGGCTCTGTACTTGGACCAAAGCTATTTATTTTATATGTGAATGACTTGGTAAATGTGTCAGGACTCCTTAAATGTGTACTTTTTGCTGATGATACCACATTTTTCTGTTTAGGTGAAGATATAGAACAAATGTTGGAATTGATAAAGACAGAATTTGTCAAGATACAAACTTGGTTTAAAATAAATAAATTATCATTAAATCTAGAAAAAACTAATTACATGATATTCAGTAATAAAAAGAAAACTGTTGATGTTCCACTCAAAATTGAGGGTGTTGAGATTTGTAGAGTGAGTGAGGTGAAGTTTTTGGGTGTTATCATTGATGACAAACTGACATGGAAACAACACATAAATTCTGTAAGAATAAAAATAGCTAAATCGATTGCAGTACAGGTAGTCCCCGATTTACGAGCGAGATCCGTTACAACGAGGCGCTCGTAAACCGGAAATCTCGTAATTTGGAACGGCCGCCATGTCTCTCGTAAATCCGGAATTTCGCTCGTAAATTGGAACGGTTTCGCTAGCGCGACTACAAACACTCGATTTTCATCAAAAAACTGCTTATGAGTGCATAAAAATGATCGGAAACGTGTGTCCATATGCTTAGCTAACTAACTGTGGTGAAAAAACACATGAAAACTCAGTATTTTTTGCGTTTTTTCCAAAAATTCGCCAGCTCGTAAGTCTGGAACCTCGTAGATCAGAGCGCTCGTAATTCGGGGACTACCTGTACTGTACAAAGTCAGAGACCTATTGAATGATAAAGCTCTGTATTTGTTGTATAACACAATCATTGTTCCACACTTAATCTATTGTATTGATGTTTGGGGGAATGCGTGTAAAACAATCACAAAGCCTATTTTTGTATTACAGAAAAGAGCTGTAAGAATTATCACTAGAAAACATTACCGTCATCCATCAAGTACATTATTTTATCAACTGAAGTTATTGAAGTTCCATGATTTGGTAGACTATAATATTTTATCAGTTATGTATAGGGCTCAAAATAATGCATTACCTTTAAATATCCAAATGCATTTTGTTAAAAGACAAAGTTGTTATAATCTTAAGGGGACAGAGATGTTTGTAAAACCACAATTCAGAACTAGTTTGAAGGGACGTTCTACCTCAATCCAGGGAATTAGATTATGGAATGGCTTGGAGAATGTAGTTAAAAATGCCAAGTCAATGTTTACATTTAAGAAAATGATCAAAACGAATGTGTTAAAAAAAATATATGAAATAGCGTAATGTGTATTGTATTAGTTAGAAAATTAGAAAGAGTTAGTCATTTTGTACTGTTGGTTGAAGATTATTATTGTTTAATCTGATTGTTGGAAAAAAGGGGCAGATATAATAAGATTTATTCTTCTTTCTGCTACCTTTCATTTTTTTATATTTTGTACATTATCATTTATGGGATTGTCTTGTATTGTTTCTTTTGTAAAAAAATGAACAAATTTAATGAACATAAACACAAACATAACATGTAACAAGCAGAAAACAAACAAACAAAAAACAAGCTGATATCCTGGGGGATTTGAACAGTGAATTTTTGTAGGTTTTGAGATTTTAATGTTTTTTGGGACTGGTATTGAACAGGGAATGCAAGTTAACAATGTTTCTGGTGCAATATATTCAATTACAGTGGGTAGGAGTTACACTGTGTTTAATGATATAGGTATCTAAAAAAGTTAAGTCTGGTCCAACGATTACAATAGGCCTTCGCAGCGTTTTGCTGCTCGGGCCTAAAAATTGTAGAAATGTTTCGTATTTCATCCGAAAGACTTCCTCAGTCTGAGGAGCTGTATTCAGCTCAGTCTTATAAATAGCACCCTCTCACAGTGGATCAACCAGTTTGTTGCCGACAGCCAAAACCAGCTACTCACATGACCAAGGAGGACCATCAGCCTAACGATGGCTCATTAACACCCTGATGGTTGTTTGCTATTCACAGAGGGCTGAGTGATACTAGCAATATTTTGATGCAGAGGAGGCGACCCTTGGATGAAGGTCGAAGCCCAACTTTTGATGCATGATCCACCCCTTACTTGGTAGTTATAGCTGATCTAAACCATGATAGCTTACATACCAGGTGCATATAGGTAAGACTAATGTAAAATCCCAATCATAAGCCCACCTAAAACCACATAATTGCATGACACATAGAACCAGAGTGGCACGGACTGGAAACCAACCAGCCTTCAACCTTCGATGTGGGGACCTGCTACTTCAACGTTGGTCTTCAACCTTCATCCAAGGGTCGCCTCCTCTGCGTCAATCGAGGGATCCCCTCTACATGCTGATAAAAACAATTGTTGCTGATGAAATCAACAACTCTAATCGATATGGAATTACCGCTGTGGAATTACCGCTGTGGATTATAAGACTTTGTTTTCCAAAGGATTAAAAGCTTTCCGCTATGGGATTACCTACGAACAGTATGGAATTTCCAAAAACATTATGGGATTATAATTTTTGATTTTTTCCTCTTGCTGGATTACATCAAGATCAGAGACATTTGGTGGTATCCTTTTGTGTTGGAACTTATCCCCATGGACAGGCGATGACTTCCAAAAGGGGGACTGTAGTGAACCAGACAAGGTTCTCTAATACACCTTCTTCTCTTTGATATGTCCCAGTGACACCTTTTCACTGATACTTTCAGTAAAAAGACATTAACACTATTTTATTAGATTATTTTGAATCAAAACACAATAAGTCATAAGAAACTCTCTTATTCCTCTATTTTGTGTTAAAGCTGCAGTATGTAGCTTTTTTTATGAACATATTTCTTCACTCTGTCACTACCTCCTGACAGACTGATGTTAGCCAGGTAATCTCTGAAAAAAAAATAAAAAAAATATTGTCCCCTTGCTTCTCCAGGTGGTAAATAAGCATTTCTAAAAAGAAAAGGTGACCCGCCATTTTCCAGCCAATAAAAACAGAGTTTGTAACCAGCCAATAAAAACAGAGCTTGAATTTGAATCAGCCAATAAAAACAGAGCTTGAATTTGAAATTCAACAGACCACAAGGGGGCAGAGCCACATATGGCTCTGAGGGGGAGGGATCAGAATGCTTTGCCTGTTGAAAATATTTCTAACTGCTGCAGTTCTACAGAAACTGCATACTGAACCTTTAATGAATAACCTTGTGTTAAGTAAGCATTATTGAATTCAATGTTTGATAAGTCAAAAACTGTTTAATTCAAACTGTTTAATTCAAGTTGGAAATCCAATGTTATTTCAAAATTATGGTCACTTCTTCATATGATGAATCAAATGGTGAAAGTGAATTAATATGTCAGACTGAACTCCTCAGTTTTGTTAGAAGTTAGAATACAGTTTTAATCAGTTGTTTTATGAAGCTGGCTCCAGTCTAATCGGTTTCTCTGTCTTCATTCAAAACAACTTCTTCTCTGTTCTAAAAAACTGATCTTCTCCTATCCGAGTGACCTTCATGCACTAACTCTTCCACTAGTTTGTTTGGACCAATCGGGGAAGAACAAGTCATCTGATCATAGATCCTTTCTTAAAAGTTCTAAGCAGTTGCTGGAACTGACAGAGTTTGCTGAGGACCTCAATGCCATGAGGTTCCCCAAAGAGCTGAATGAACGCCAGTCACACGCCAATGACACGTCATTCAGTTGGGACTTCATAGCACTTGCAAGCTATGAGTCTGTTTTTGAGCTCTAAGCTCTTTTTTATTGACATTCCTTTAAGGAACGTCTTATCTTGAAAACAACACCAGGAGCTACCGTTACTTTCGGTCCGAGTCTTGGCACACGTCTGGAGACGCTGAACACAGTAAATTAACTGACCAAACTGGACCGAGGGAGATTGACCATCTTCACGAGGTAACAAAGTCGTCATATGCTTTACCAAGGGTACCAACATGTAGCCGAGATCGGCCGGAGAGCTGCCATGTTTCTGGTTAAAACACTTCAAGATAATAACTCTCCTCATCCTCCATGTTCTCTTCCTCCTCCATTTTCTCTTCACTGAAACTTTCTTACTTTAAGTAACTAAACTTTAAGTTATTGTGCCAGCAGAGATATGTTATTAACACCCATAACTTGTGTTCTGTTGTTCCTATGAAGTTACGAACGCGTATACTCATGCTGAAGTTAATTATAGGAAAAATGATCAACCAATCATGTACATAATGTGTGATGTAATTTATGATTATGTTAAATAAATGGTCCAGTCCTACTGTACCAACATAAGTTTAACGTTTCCTGTGAATTACATCTGGTCTAGTCACAGAATTATTGATATTGATCCAAAAAGAGAGAACTCGTGAATATTGATGATAAGTTTGTGTCAGATAAAATCTACTCAAATCTTTCATTTGGAATATTGTACAGTCAGCAAAACTGACTAGTATTATATCCCTACAACAGTGTTGTAAAAGGGGGACAGTTGAACCCGGAGGCCTCCACCTCTGTTTAATGATGGACGGTTTCTTTTCACAAAGATGACCTCCTTTACTCCTCTCTCAAACCATCGTTCCTCTCTATCAAGGATGTGAACATCTTGATCCCTGAAATAGTGACCGCTGGCCTGGAGATGAGTGTAGACCGCAGAGTCCTGATCTGATGATGTTGATCTTCTGTGCTGGGCCATCCTTTTGATTATACAGGTACAGGTAGTTTTCGGTTTTATTTTTTGCTTGTCAGCAAGCAGAGTCGAGTCAAATTTATTTATAAAGCACATTTTAAAACAGCAGCTGTTACTATAGTGCTTCACATAAAAAAATCAATGGCAGTAATTTAATGAAAAAATAATACCAAAAATTAATTAAAAACACCAAAAGAAAAACATTAAAACACAGAACAAAGAAAATACAAAATCAAATCACACTACCGTTACATTAAATGTCAGTGAGAACAGGTGTGTTTGAAAAAAAGATAAAAACAGGAAGTGATGTGGCCTGTCTAATGTTGGGGGCAGATCGTTCCAGAGTTTAGGGGCCGTGACTGAAAAAGCCCGATCTCCTCTGAGCTTCAGTCTGGTTTTTGCTACAACCAAAAGCAGCTGGTCAGATGATCTCAGCGCCTGAGAAGGAACATAAGGTTGAAGCAGGTCAAAGAGGTGTGAGGGTGCAAGGCCATGGTCAACAGGATAATTTTTAAATATATTCTGTTACGTACAGGGAGCCAGTGAAGGGAGGACAAAACTGGTGTAATGTGCTCAAACCTACAAGTTCCTGTTAAGAGCTGAGCTGCAGCATTCTGGACGAGGTGGAGATGAGAAAGGACACCTGACTGACCCCAAAATAAAGTGAATTACAGTAGTCCAGCCGGGTAACTCTAAATTGTCCCTAAGTGAGAGTGAGAGAGTGAATGGTTGTTTGTCTCATTTGTCTCTATGTGTCCATGTGATGGACTGGAGACCTGTCCAGGGTGTACCCCGCCTCTCCTAGTGACTGCTGGACATCGGTACCAGTGACCCCGGCAACTCGCAAAGGAAGAAGCAAGTAAAGATAATGAATAGATTTAGGTATAAATACTGGAAGAGTTTGGAATAAATATAATAGTTGGGGCAAAATTATAATTTTTATTGTGTTGACTCTACCATATATATTATAGGGAGTGTGTTCCAAAACGATATACTCGACTGAAGCTCAGATTATTAAGGGGACAAGTTAAGCTTGTAAAAAGGTATTTGGCAGGAAGAGTAGTTTTTGGCTTGGTGATATATAGTAAAATATTGTCTGCTCAAAGCAAAATTTTATTAGTAGTTTTATCAGTATCATAACTAAAAATCTTTGGATCTCTACGTATAATTTCAACTAGGCACTTTATTGCTAGGGTAAATATCAGCAGGGAGAGGGGGCACCATTGTTTTGTCCTTCAGTGTACATCACAATGTGGTGACAGAAAATGGTTAGTGAGAACACGAGCATGAGGATAAACACAGAGCGATTTAACCATTGAAACAAAGGTTTCACCCAATTTAAATATTTCAAATATTTCAAACAAATTAGGCTGTTTAACCTGGGTGAATGCCTTTTCGACGTTGAGTGCTAAAACTCCTTCTTTTGGTTTGCCAGTGGAGTAAATAATATTAAAGAGCCAGCTAAGATTGAAAGATGAATTTCTCTGGGGTATAAATCTGCTTTGATCAGGGTGAATAAACCAAAGGCTTAATCTGTTGAATCTGCTTAGAGAATAGTTTCCCATCAGGATAAAAAAAAGGGACAATAAGAGCCAATTTCTTCAGCATTTCTGCCTCTTTTTTCCCCCTTGTATAAATAACAGTTTTAATTGCCTCTGTAGGTGTAGGAGGGAGGGCTTTATCAACTAGAGCTTGAGTAAATGTTTTATGCAGGTATGGACACAAAACCTTGATCAATTTCTTATAAAAGTTGCTCAGGATCCCATCTGGCCCAGGAGCTTTACTGTTTTTAGCCAAGATAATTGCTCATTTAATTTCTTCTGTTGTTATTTCTGAGTTTAGCTGCGTGTACCGTATTTTTCAGCATATAAGTCACAGTTTTTTTGGCCTAATTTGCATGTCCTGCGACTTATACAGTGAAGCGACGTATTTATGGATCCCCCCCCCCCATATTTTTAGATCAATTTTTGGATGAGATATGACCGTTTTCATTCATTCTGACAGAAAAAATGGAGCAGTACCACTTTCGCTAATGGGCCCTCTAGGCTTTTGACGACTACCGGTGTACCTGTACGGTGTACGGATTTTTAGAGCAAAAAAAGCCCTGCTGGTGATTAACAGCATATGCACGCACATCACGCCGCAATTTAAAGATAAAATTAAAGCGTTTAACTACATTCCTGCCATCATCTTGGGAGGTTTGACCAAAGTGCTGCAGCCTCTGGACATTTCTGTGAACTGGAGCTTCAAAGCAGCTCTGCACCGCCTTTGGGAGGAGTGGATGGTGGACGGAGAGCAACTGCTTCACGGCTACAGGACGGATGCGCCACGCGACGTTCCAGCAGGTCCTCGGATGGATGGATAAAAAGTGGACCTCAGTCACTAAAGAATCCATCCAGTCGGGGTTCAGGAAGGCCAGGATGTTAGATGGAGCTGCAGCTGGAGCTGGAGCTGGCGTGAAGGAGGACTTCAACAGCCTTGGGGAGGAAGAGGAGGCAACGCTGCGTCACTTACCTCAGGAGTTGGCAGAACTCTTCACCAGCGACACAGAGGATGAAGAATTCAACGGGTTTGAATAAAAAAAAAAATTGGTGTTTCTGTCATCATTATGGGCGAGTGGGCATTTCGTAATGTTTAAACTGCTTTATTTCATCTACGTCATTTTGCCATGTTTTAACCGTCAAAGTGCATTTATTAAGAACTGAGACACACCTTTACTATAATTTTGAGCAAACAAGTAAATGTTTTAGGAGTTTATCTTGTTAAAGTTCTAAGAAATGCAGCGGCTCCTCTGGCTGCGCGTGCACGCTTCACAGCACCTCTCAGCAGCAGGTGACATGGGTGAAGCAAAACTATTTTAGAAATACAGCTGATTTGACCATTATGTGATGATGATGATGATGATGATGAATTCAATTTATAACGCACTTTTCATTAATGAAAATCTCAAAGTGCTACACGGTGCAACAGAAATTAAATGTCAATAAAACAAGAAATAAAACAAGTAAAATCAATAACAGTATCAACTAAAATCAAAAGTAGAATCATGAGGAGGTAGAGTATGCTCGGTTGAAAAGAAAGGTCTTCAAGCCGCTCTTAAAGTCAACCACAGACTGTGGGACCCTCAGACAGTCAGGAAGAGAGTTCCACAGGCGGGGGGCAGCCACACTGAAAGCCCGGTCTCCCATGGTCCTTAATTTGGTTCTCGGAATGTGAAGGAGATTACTGTTCTGTGACCGCAGCGACCGGGTGGATGAGTGTGGAATAAGAATATCCTTCAGATAATCTGGTGAAGCTCCATGTAAGCATTGATGTGTAATGAGAGCAGTTTTGTACTGAATTCTGTAGGCGACAGGAAGCCAATGAAGGTTATGAAGAATGGGCGTAATATGTTCAAATTTACGAACTCGCAACAAGATCCTTGCAGCACTGTTTTGAATATATTGAAGTTTCTGAAGATTTTTGCCAGGGATTCCAATAAACAGGGAGTTGCAGTAGTCGAGCCTGGAGGAGACAAAAGCATGGACCAGCTTCTCAGCATCGGAAAAAGTTAGGGATGGGCGAAGTCTAGAGATGTTTCGAAGATGGAAGAAGCAAGTTTTAAACAGAAGCTTAATGTGATTTTCAAATGTAAGATTGGAGTCCATTTTTATTCCAAGATTAGTAACAGAGGTGGAGAGGGGGATGTCTTGTCCAGAAAAGGAAAGTGTTGTTATAGTAGATGTCTGTACCTGGTGAGGGGTGCCAATCAGTATGGCCTCGGTCTTGGAGCAGTTTAATTGAAGAAAGTTCTGATTCATCCATGCCCTAATTGCCTCCAGGCAGGCAGAGAGGGCAGTGAGTGAAGATGGAGATGACAAGGTGGAAGATGAGGATGCTCCAGTCCTGATGTAAAGCTGTGTATCGTCGGCATAACAGTGAAAAGAAATGTTGAACTGATTAATAATTTGACCTAAAGGCAGCATGTAAAGGGAAAACAACAGGGGCCCCAGAACCGACCCCTGAGGGACACCACAGGAGACAGAGACTGTCTGGGACGTGGCGTTGCCAAGACTAACACATTCCAGCCTATTGGAGAGGAAAGATTTAAACCAGTCCAGGACGGTGTCACAGAGACCGACCTCCACATGAAGACGGTGGAGGAGGATACTATGGTCCACAGTGTCGAAGGCTGCAGTGAGGTCAAGGAGGACAAGGATGGAGGGAGAGCCAGTGTCAGCAGCCAAGAGGACATCATTAGTAACTCTCAGCAGTGCAGTCTCAGTACTGTGAGCTGCCCTGAATCCAGACTGGAACTTCTCATACAGGGAGTGTTGTTGTAAGTGATCCTGCAGCTGAGCAGCAACTGCTTTTATGTGCATTTTATTATGTGCATTTATTAAGGAAAGTTCAACTGAGACACACCTTTACTATACTTTTCAGGAAACAAATAATTGTTTTTAAGTGGTAATCTTGCTAAAGTCCTTTCCTGCACGCTCCTGTGGCCATTTGGCAGCCAATCCTTTTTTGGCAAAACACCGGCCCACATTTTCGGGTTGTCAGCGGTGACGTGTAACATACACGACACGTCAGCGGGGACGCATAATAGATGTGACTTATACAGCGGTGCAACATATTTATAGATTTTTTCCACTTTATTGGACATAATTGGACTGATGCGATTTATACGGCGGTGCAACGTTTATGGCAAAAAAATACGGTATTCTTCCTCCCCTAAATTAGGAAAATTGCAGTTATCAATGAACCCCTTCATAAAGTCGTAATCTGTCGTCTGTGTAGTGTACAAGATTTGATCAAATAGTAGAAATTGGTGATTAATATCTTTAGGATTAGTTAAAACCTTACCTTTGTTGTTTATACTGTGTACAATATTGCACTTGTTCCTGTCTTCTGAGTTGACTTGCCAATGTTTTGTGTGGTTTATTGCCAAGCTCAAAGTATTTCTGCTTGGTGTATAAAAAAGCTTTACTAGTCTTTGCTGAAAGTAATTATATTCATATTTTAAAAACTGAATATTCTAACGCAGTATGATGGACGGTATTTGCAAATTCTCTTTATCTAAATCTTTAATTTGTTTATCTAATTCAAGGAGTTTAGTTCTCTCTCTCTCTCTCTCTCTCTCTCTCTCTCTCTCTCTCTCTCTCTTCTGGCTGATAAAAAAAAAAAAAAGATAATAGCACCTCTTAAAGAAGCTTTAAAGGTCTTCCAGAGCATTACATGTATAATTCCGATTTATTATTAGCATCAAAATACAGCCAGATTTCACCTACCAGTAGTGGATTAAATCTCCATATCGGTCTGGTTGGATTTTGAATGTTTCAGGTGCACGTGACGAGGCAGTGATCTGAGATGACAGTACTGTGATATGTCATTGACATGAGGCATTAGTTTGGCATCCAGAAGAAAAGAATCAGTTCTGCTATATGAGTTACACCAAGATGAAAAGAAGGAGTAATGTCTGCTAATGTGGTTTGCAATTGTCCAAACATCGGATAAGTTGAAATCATCAATAACGGCATTGATGATGACACTAGAGTTGTTCCTAATGTGTTGCGCTGAAGAGGATCTGTCAAGGTAGGGGTCCAGTACGCAGTGGTATGAAGTGTCACCACTTTTTTAAAGAAAAAAAGGCTGTCCATATTCAGGGCATATTCACTAGAGCGGGAGGTGTAGAAAATAACTCCCCAACCACGATCAAGTACCGTCTAAATATCGTTTTTAATCATAATGGCTGTACCTCTCACTTTAGGGACAGAGGAATGATACACATTCTCAGTCCACTTACATTT
>JBBPBX010089356.1:0-14317 GCA_038048925.1 Garcialebias charrua
GAGTTTAGTGAATAACCCGTTTGATGACACAGAGTCCAGTGTTAAAATCTTTGTGTTGTGTGGTAATGTGTGAGAAAGTTTTAGTGTTAAGGCAGTTCAAATGGGAGGGGGGGCAGAGCAGGCAGAGTGTTTAGCATCCTGACTGCCTGATGAACAGAGCTGTCTCTCAGTCTGCTGGTTCGAGCCTGGAGACTCCTCAGTCTCCTCCCTGATGGCAACAGGCTGAAGCAGCTGTGTAGTGGGTGTGTGGGATCACCTGCCATGCAGAGGGCTTTCCGAGTGAGGCGTGGTTGCTGTGTAAGTCCTGCAGTGAGGGGAAGGAGGTGCCCACGATCTTCTCAGCTGCTCTCACAATGCGCTGGAGGCTCTTGCGGCAGGATGCAGTACATGCACCAAACCACACAGTGATGCAGCTGGTCAGGACACTTTCTATGGCACCTCTGTAGAAGGTGCTCATGATGGGGGTTGAAGCTCCAGCCCTTTTCAGCTTGCGGAGAAAGTAGAGACGCTGGTGAGCCTTCTTTGCCAGTGCTGCAGTGTTCCTGCTCCAGGACAGGTCCTTTGAGACGTGCACTCCCAGGAACTTGGTGCTGTCTACTCTCTCCACTGCGGTGCTGTTGATGGTCAGAGGGGCATGTTGGGCATCCTTCTTCCTGAAGTCCACAACAATCTCCTTTGTCTTCTCCACGTTGAGAGTGAGATTGTTGTGTCCGCACCACAAGGCCAGGCGGCTCACCTCGTTCCTGTAGTCCGTCTCATCGTTGTTGCTGATGAGACCCACCACTGTTCAGTGGTGGACCACCACTTCAGACCAAGCGTAAGATAATGGATGGATGGATGGAGACACGTCCCCATCACATATACAGTAATTGTTGTGATGCTATGCTCTGAACACTATCGTGTGTTGTGAGATCTCACAATATAGCATGGGACTGTGTATGCAGTAGTCCCTCGATTATCACGGGGATTACGTTCCGCACACCGGCGTTGGCCGTGGTGTAGTGGTAATGGCAGTCGTCCCCCGATCGGAAGGTTGGAGGTTCGAATCCCGGTTCCCCACACCATGTGTCGTTGTGTCCCTGGGCAAGACACTTAACCCCGAGTTGCTCCCGGTAGGACTGGAAAGCGCCTTGCATGGCAGTCTGCCGCTACCGGTGTATGAATGTGTGTATGAATGGGTGGATGGTTGGTATTGTAAAGCGCTTTGGGGCCCCTCATAGGGATCTGGAAAGCGCTATATAAATAAGCTCCATTTACCATTACCATTTACACCACCGTGATAGGGGAAAAAACCACATAGTAGGAATGCTATATTTTAGTATTTATATTTGAAAGCTTGATAAACCCTTCTCACACTCTTGCAATGCTCTAAACTCTTATACAGTACCTATATAATTTTAACAGCATACATATACTGTATACCTATATGTACTGTACAGTACTGCAAAATTTTACTCACATGCTCTGCAGAACAGCAGCTTGGCTCTGGTTTGACAGACGTACCCTGCAGCTATGAAGCCTACCACCCTGTCCAGGTTGATGTGTGCGTGGATAATTGAGCTTCAGGGTTATTTACGACTTTCCTGCCAGTTCTGTCAGCTTAATAGAAAGATCGTTACTTCTAGATCATTTTGTTACAGAGCTGTTTTTGGAAACTCATTTCAATCGCCTGTATCCGCAATCTCATTCTTTTGGTCACTACCCAGAGCTCGTGACCATAGGTAAGGGTAGGAAGTTAGACTGACGGATAAACAGAGAACTTTGCCTTATACAGCTCAGCTCTCTCTTGACAACATTTGACTGGCACAGAGTCCGCAAAACTGCAAATGCTGCACCAATTCCTCTGTCAATCTCATGCTCCATTCTTCCCTCACTCGTGAACAAAACCTTGAGATACTTGAAGTCCTCCACTTGAGGTAGAACCTCACCCTCGACCTTAAGAGAGCAATACACCCTTTTCTGGTTGAGGACCATGGCCTCAGAAATGGAGGTGCTGATCCTCATCCCAGCCGCTTCACACTCGGCTGCGAACCGCTCCAGTGAGAGCTGAAGATCATGGCAAGATGACGCTAATCAAGCTGTCCCAATCACGTGTGTATTATTGAAGTTGACAATGGTGTGTCGTGTACAATCTTACTTTGAAAACCTGTGAAAGAGCGAGTCAGTGAAAGTCGAACCACGAAGAACTACTTTAATGCCATTAATAAAGTTTGACCAAAATGGCACTCTGGCAATATTTAACCAAGACAAGGCCTTTATTTGTTGGCATAAACTTCTGTTCTGAAGGTTAGCGCGATAAAACAAGATGAGTTTAGTCAGGATTGCAACTTTTGTTTTCTTCTATGTTAACAATGCACAGATGGACTGTTGAGGTCGTCAGCTTCCACAACAGCTGTACCATGTGCAGCCTGCAACCAAAATGAATTCATGAAATATGAAAAAGCTTTTCAGGGGGCGAACCATCTAAAACAAAATCGCGTCAACTTTTAAAAGATATATTTATTTATTTACTTGGACATTAATTTGAAGCAGCATTTTAAAAGTTGAGTAAAAAAACAAACAGGAAAGCTGCACTCAAACATAGTTTTATGGTTATGCAAATGAGCAAAACGGATGTCAAAAAACTCGCGGTGAAGAATTGACGAGGACAGAGAGCGCTCGTCTTGGTTGCGAGGGCTCTCGCATGACTGAAAGGACGAGCGGAGTTGGTTTTTTAGAGGAAAGTTTCACGCAGTGATCGTGGCAGCCATTGTGACTTGGAGATAAATTTTAATGCCCCCGCTCTTGATGCTTTCTGTGTCACTCTCCCTCTTCTCTTTTCTCCTTTTTTTTCATTCTCATCTTCTCTCTCTATGTGCGATGACATCCGAACAGTCACATGTGGCACGCCAGGACCCAGAAAGCCTCTTGCACATGGAAAAAGAAAGATTGTGTGTGGGTGGGGGGAAGGGGGGTGTCTTTATAAAAGATTCATCACAACCGTCTCTAATCCACTACTGCATTGTCAAGGAGATGTTATAAAGCGCACATTGTAAATGGATTCTTCCTTCACTGACTAAAATCATTCCAGCAGAGGGATGGGTGTTGAGGCGGGGGCCATCCTTGCTTGGCACCAGACAAGTACATAGTGCGAGCAGATGAACAGAGCTCTCTGGGACTGCATTACCACCTGTCCCAAGTGCTGCGCTGCCAGCGAGCTCAACTCTAATGCACGAGCTGGCCACATCCTTGCCGAGGCCTTGACGTGCACATCAAAAATTATCCAACCTAAAGTGACAGCCTGGTTTCCCAACCACTGCCTCCCCTCTCTCTTTTGCAGCCCGCTCCTATATATACTCTTCAACCTGCTGCAAGGGCGCTTTGAAAGCCACAAGCTGCCAATGCCACTACTGCAGCAGACACGTTATTTATTCCTCACCGCAGGCATCAGAAGGTAAAACAATATGGATGGCACCGTAGAAGCTCATAATATTAGCTTTAGCTGTGGGCTCTCGGCCATAAATATGACACTGCTGCATGAAGTGGAAAGATTTGGAGCTATGAGAGAAGGGAGAATATGGTGGAGAGGGTGCCACCTTTCCCTTTGTTTTTTTTAAAATCAAACTGGACTTGGGTTCGTCGGTCCTGCCGCTGCAAAGTGACAGAAGTGTCTCATGCTTTTAGTGGCACTTTAGAAAAATAAGACGTCAGTGAAGCAAAAATAATCACTCTTTTCAACACTTCACTTCATCTGGCGATGCTCGGCGCTCCTCCATTTCAGAGCCTCTTCAATCGCGTAAGACGATATTGGGATATTACTTATTTATTTTCTGCCTGTCGCAAGGGTTGAAATAAGAAGAAAGTGACAAGTCGGTGAAAAGGGGAGTGAACCCACATTCAAACATCTGGTGCAACATTTTTTAGGCTTTTTGAGTTGCTCTGATCTCTTTCCTCCCATCTATAACTTTTACATGACTAAAAATGGACGTTTTATGATAATTTCAACGGTCTCGCCGTGTTAATTCAACTCGGTTTAAGCGCGTTTCAAAAAACAGAGCGTGGAAATTTCAGGAAAAGATATTTTGATGAAAGTTTTACACATTTTTCATGTGGATCCAGGTTTTTTGACACATATAGTTGTTGACAGACGTACTGATACATTTAATTATGGCAGGTGCGTCCTGTTGAACGTCTGTATGTTTCCATCTACTGAGCAGAGTGGATGCAGGACAGGACAGGCACGTCTGTCTGGTCTGAAATAAAAACATCTTGTTGTTTCATCCATTCAAAAAGTCCCGGTAGGACTGGCAGCGCCTTGCATGGCAGACTACCGCTACCGGTGTATGAATGTGTGTATGAAATGGGTGGATGGCTGGTACTGTGAAGCGCTTTGGGGCCCCTCATAGGGGGCTGGAAAGTGCTATACTGTATAAGCTCCATTTACCATTCAATCATCTTACCTCTGTTCTGTTTGTCGGTTTCTCAGAGAAGTGCCATCCACTCACAGAAGGATCAGACTGTGTGCCTAAAATGAGAGTTTAGAAGCGAGGGTCGCAAAAAAATTTGTTCAGGTGCAAGTTATATTTGTCAAACTTGTGGGGATGACCTTTGATGTTGAAATAAAAAAATAAAATAATAAAAAGTTCATTTCTGTGAAAATACAGGGCGAGTGCTAAATGACTAGTTCAGAGCTGTAAACGACAAGTAACAGAAAAACCACGCAGCTAAAGAATAAAAGTAGCAAAAGACGACAAAATCAAAAAGCAGGTATGGTGAAGCAGAAAAAACGTTTTGGAAGGATGTGAAAAAAATATGAATTTCAATATGTTTTTTTAAATAAAGTAAACTATTTTGAAAAAGACAACAGATAGTAACACAATTGGTAAAATTTGGACATCCGGTGCTGTTCTACTTCAAGCTGAATGTTTGAGCCACATTATTAGCAATTTAAAATAGCACAAAATATGCAGAAGTATTTGGAGTGCAAAAACAAATGAAACAAAAATAATTAACAGAAATTAAAACGAGTAAAAAATTAATAAAAATAAATAACAGGATGTAAATGCTGACTCAACATTTAAACAACGACAATGACAATAATGATAATAATATAACCATTATTATTATTATTATCATTGTTATATTTGTTGTTGTTGTTATAATATTATTATTAATAATAATATTACTTCTACTACTACTATTGAAAAGCCTCACAGCTATCATATCAGTTAGTGTCAGAGATCTCTCAGTCATCAAACTTATTTGTTTCAGTTTGGAAGTTTACATTAGTTTACATTAGTTTACAAGTATTTGTTGTTAATTAGCAACTATTGAAAGCTACATTCATTTAGCTAAGCTCTGTAAGTTTTTATTTATTTAGTATATAAATGATATGTCATCAAACACAGATGGTATTTGCTATCTTCTGAATTCCATGTTGAGTAAAACATTTTTCTTTGTTTTTAGGTGTTTTTGCCCAAGTCACCAAAGAAAAAAAGGGAAACACTTTGAAATGTTTCAAAGTACTACAAATGTGAAATAAAAACTTTAGCACCAACTTTAAAACATTGACAAAGTTGTGANTATATATATACAGTATATAGTGTGGGGGGGGGGTGCCTTTAACACCTCCATATCACAAAATCTGGCCCATGAGTCGTCATTTGATGATCCCTTGTTTAAATCTTTTGAAGTGATCTCCTGTGGAAAAGTTACAAGCATTGTACTCTTAGGTCTCTTAGCATTATACTATGGTCTTACCTCAGCTGGAGAGTTTAATTGTGACCAGATTTTCCTTTTAGGCCTTTTAAAATCTGTTTTTTTTTTCTTCAAAATTTCTAACATCAGTGTCATGTTGTTCAGAACAAGGCCCTTTCACATTGCCTGGAAACCAACAGATACATTCTGTAAAGCTCGAGATGTTCACACCACAATAAAGAACAGTGTTTCACATACGCACCTCTAAATAATTTATTTTTCTCCCGTGTTTTCAAGTAATTTGTTGTGAAATTCTAAATCCAACTAACATACAACTTACTTTCAGTTGCTGGAGAAAACATTTGTCTTAATGATGAAATATTGTCAGGAAAAAGGAAATGTAGAAACTATATGTAAACACTAGCCAGGAAGCTGTACAACTTGATAGACTTGATTTGACACAGCTATGACTGACCTTGTGGGAACACAGAGAAATAAAAACATGCACATTGTTGAAGTGTAGTGTTAATTTGAGAAGAATTTCAAATTAGAAGTGGAGGATCAGCATCGTCCCCGTCTTTGTCTCTCGTCTTGTACATCCGTGTACAGATGATGCTCACACTCTGAACAGGGCCACTTAAGGCCCCTGCTTCATCACTTTAACTAAATTACACAACCCTCCGCTCCACTGTCTTCAAATCCCCACACTCCTCTCATCTCACCCCCCTCCATTCACCTTCGTGTGCATCTGTGGCTCCAACTGCTGCATGATTCAAGAGAGACGAGGAGTGCTGTTAGTTTGTTAAAAAAAGGAGTGAAGAAACGTAATGAAGTTTGCTTGTCAGCATCAATTTACTGCATGCTAAAACTTTAAAAGAACCAATGAATAATTCGAGTGGAGTGGAAAGAGGGAGAGGAGTGGCTGTGAGGTGATAAAAAACTAGATGGGAGGAAAAAAAAAAGAAAACATCTGGAGAGTAAATAAAAAAAGTTATTCATCTGGTCCTTTGTCACAAGATGAGAGTCAAATATGCAACAACTTCAAGCAGTGAGCATCCCCTGGCTGAGAGGCAAACAAAGTAAACAACTGTTCTGATGCACACTTTAGTCTGGCTGGAGGCGAAGCTCTCTTCCTGCTGCAGCTGCTGGCACACTTTGGTAGAGCATGAAAAGTGTTGCAAAAAAAAAAAAAAAAAACCTCATGATATTCTAAGTAAGGGTGGCACTCAGGAGACCCAGCCTTGTTGTTATTTACTATAAAAAACAAGCAGGTTGGTTTTCTTGAGCAAGGAGGTAAAAGAAATGTGAACAGATTTTTTACAGTGTAGAACAGAGCTATTCAACAGAACTGCTCAGGGGCCGGACATCCAGTGATTTAAGTCATTATGTAAATAAACCAAGTATTACACTGATCAGTTTGTTTGTAGCATTGAATCATAAATACAATAAACAGAACCCCCCCCACCCCACCCCTATTTTTATTTATGTATTAATTTTTTCAATTTTTTAGATGAACTCATTGGTGGGTTGCGAGCCGCCAGACGAACATGTTCTGAAAAGAGTTTAAACTGGCTAAGATGAAATGGTCAAGTGCATTTAGTGGGAAAGTGCCGTATTTTTCGGCCTATAAGTTGCAGTTTTTTTGCACAATATACTTTGTACATGCCCTGCAACTTATACGCAGAAGCAACATATTTGTATTTTTTCCCATATTTATGAACTACCGTATTTTCCGGACTATAGGTCGCAGTTTTTTGCCAAATTTGCATGCCCTGCGACTAATAGAGAGGTAAGACTTGTTTATGGATTTTCCCCCATATTTTTAGACCAATTTTTGGCTCAGATATGACCGTTTTTCATTTTGGCAAAAAATGGTGCAGTACCACTTTTGTCCGCTAGGGTACACCGACCGTTCCCATCTCATGTGTCTGTCCGAAAAAAGCCTCCTCTGCTCAGACTGACTCTGTCGCAGCTCGGCCTCCTGCTCTGGAGGTATGAACTACGAAACCACAGGGCAGATTTTCTTTAAACTTATGGAACTTAATTGGTGGTCATTTACAAACTGTGACCTGTATGAGACATTTGAGCTAAAATTCGATTTATTTATAATTTATTTTAGCAGCACACGCAATGGTTTGTAAGAAGTCAAAGCGAAACAATTTAAATCCAGCAGATTTGACCATTTTGTGAATTTATTAAGGAACGGTTAATCTCAGGAACACTTGTGCTATAATGTCAGCTAAGAAATATAAATATTTTTAAGCGTTTATAGCCGTCCCACCCGCGCGCATGCACGTGGCGAAACTACTTTTTAAAATCCAGCTGATTTGACAATTGCGTTCATTTATTAAGGAAAAGTTCAACTAAGACACATCTTTGCTATAATTTTTAGCAAACAAATAATTGTTTTTACCGTGTTAATCTTGTAAAGTCCTTCCGTGCTCGCTCGCTTCTGTGGCCACCATTTTCAGCAGGGCAAACGAGGCTCTGACGCGTCGCATAGCGCTGACGCGTAATAGATGCGACCTAAATAAAGGTGCGATCTGTTTATGGATTTTTCCAATTTCTTGCCAATAATTGGACAAAGCAACCTATATAACGGTGCGACCTATCAGGTGGAAAATACGGTAATTTTTGTTTGAGATATGACCAGTTTTCATTCATTCTGACTGAGAATATTGAACACTACCATTTTCAGCCCATAGATGGCACTCGAGTAGTATGGCATGCCGTTGTGTCATGTAATAGGTAAAAGTGGCTATTAATGACAAAATCGGCTTGCCATAGCCTGCCACCTTCGTCCAGTTCACCTGGAGCAACCGTCAAATCAGCTTCATTTCGCTGCGCTGCCCTCACAAAATGCAGCTAATTTGACCACTGAAGTGCATTTATTAAGTAAAAGTTCAACTGAGACACACCTTTGCTACAAAGTATAAAGTTGAGCAAACAAACAATTGTTTTAGGTGCTTATCTTCTTAAATTTCAAAGAGATGCACAGTGTTCCTCCTTCCTGATTTCCTCCCTCAGAGCATGCTCCTGGAGCACAGAGGCAGCAAATACTTTTGAAATGCAGCTGATTTGACCATCAAAGTACATTTATTCAGGAAAAGTTAGACTGAAACATACCTTTACTATAATTTTGAGCAAACAAATAATAGTATTTATGTATTAGTCTTGTTAAATTCTTGTTAGAGTCCTCCTGTGCACACTCCTGCGGCAGTCATTTGGCAGCCAACGGATTTTTGGCACAACACCGGCCCACATTTCTGAGTTCGGCTCACATTTCCGGGTTGTCAGCAGTGACGCGTAACAAACGTGACTTGTCAGCGGTGACGCATAATAGATGCAACGTATACAGCGAAGCAACATCCTTATATAGTTTTTTCCACTTTATTAGACATATTTGGACTGATGAGACTTATAGGGTGGTGGGATGTGTACGGCGGAAAAATACGGTAAGTTATTTTTTCTGACTGGAGAGCAAATATTTAGGCAACCTGTTAGGAACCAGTTTTGATCATTACATCACCACCAAAGCACAGGAACAGTTAAAATATGTTTATTGTAAACAAACAGCTTCTAGTCAAGGTTGGTGTCCTGGGGCCGGTCCGATATTCTGTCTTGATGGTTTAACAGGTGCTGTAGTGGTGCTTTTGCCAGTGACATTATGCAGGGAGAGCGAACTGCAGCAGCGGAGCGGTCCAAGATAGTTGTGAGTCCAGAAGGAGAGATCCAGATTTGTGGTCCAGTAGTTGTAGCACGGAAGCAGAGAGCAGAAGCCAGAGTCAGAACGTGATCTGAAGGCTTAGTCGAGAGAGCGCAAGAGCGAGCAGAGTCCCGTGGTCAGATGAGAAGACAAATCCAGAAGGGCAAGGCAAAGCAAGAGTCAAAAACAGGACATGTCAGAGTCAGAGTCAGAGAGTCTTTATTGTCATTTGCACCGCATGTAGTACACGTGATGAAATGAGATTATGTACACAGGGTCCCAGTTACATCCAACAACAAAATGTAAGAGAAAAACAGTAATAACATCTAGGATATGAACTAAGAAAAACATCCAACTAGAAATACACTAAGCCCTATAGTAATAGAAAAACGTCATTACAAACAGCAGCATGAACATGAGTCTTTATGAGCAGATGGTCACAGATGAACACAGCAACAAGAAAACAGATCAGCATCAGCATGATGTGATGTGATACATGTTGGTTCCCTTTCAGTCTGGTCTAACGGGGTTACATACTTGCTATGGAAATTGCGCCCCCGCGCGATTACCTGAAGGAATACATTCACGCCTTTACGGCAGGGGCGTCAGCGTCGTGCCAGAGGCCCCGCCCTCTGGGTATTTAAGCGGCTGACGCCCATCCATCTTTCTCTTTTTTGCCCTTCACCTCGCTTAACACCTGAACTTCATGGGACTTCTCTGTTGTCGCATCGCTCGACTGAGGTGAGCTTGCTCCCTACACTGAGCGTACAGAGAAATTTTCCTGCGTACTGCTGGGCTGGCGAAAGCTAGTCCAGCGTTTTTCTACTTACCTCGAAGTTTTCTTCTCTTTCCGCAGCTGCTTTGCTCGACGGCGCTAACTGTGTCACAACCTCCTGCTAATCATTAGCAGGCTAACCAGCGAAAGCAAGACGACGGAGAAGATGGCTTAGAACAAAAGGAAACTAGGACCAACTTCTAATCTTCTCGTCTCCGGAAATGGCTCCCGAGAAGGGAAAACGGAGGACAAAGAGGAAGAAAACCAGGACGACGAGTCCTCGCCCATGCCCCAGCGGATGCGGCTACTCCCTCTCGGCGACGGACACCCACGAGGCCTGTCCTGTCTGCCTAGGGATTCTGCACGCAAGGAAAGCGCTGGAATTCCCCGACTCCTGCTCCCAATGCCGTCGAATGTCGGCAGTAGTGAGGAAATGCCGCGCGGACGCCTTGGCCAAATCCATGGCTAGGAACGCGGCGCTGAATGTCAAACGCCGCACTAAACTGCTCGCTCCCGAACCGGAGCTCGACAACGTGGATCTGGAATGCTGCGGTCGAGTCGGAGAGGACAACGTGTCGGACTCCTCAGTTGCCGTTGAGGACTCGACGCCCAAAGTGTCCATCCAAGACGCCGAATATGGTCACAAAGGAGAAACCGTGGATTCCTCCCAGAACCTGGCGTAAATCCTTCCGGAACCGGACTTGTCAGTACCTGCTCTGTTCGACCTGTGCCATAGGGCGACAGATGCCTTGCAGGTCACGTGGCCAGACCCCATGCCTCGCCAAAAGGCTACAAGGCTAGCGGGAAGCTACTTCTACGTGAAGCAGCTGACAACGTCGCAGAAAATGCCAATTTTTCCGAACTTCCTCATGGAACTCAAACGCTCCTGGGCAGAACCCGGAGCTCCCATCATGTTGCAGCTATCCCGACTCCTTGATGTCGTGGGAATGGAGACAGCGGGCCTTGCCAGCGCCCCCCTGATAGAGGAGACTGGCGGCTCACCTGGTCCCCACAGCCACGGGGACGAAACAAACGCTACCCAGCAGGACCTGCCGTGCTTCGGAGAAACACCTCAAGAAGTGCTACAAGGCTCAGGACCTCGCGGCTCGCGCAATGAATGCATCGACCATGGTGCAAGCGTACCTGGCAGAGAAACTGCAGGATATCCAGGTAACAAAAGACGAGCAGGCCGTACCGGAGGCCATGGAGGAGGCCCGCCGTGCCTCTGACCTCGTGCTCAGCATTATGGGGACAATAGCCATTTCCCAAGGCAAGGCAATGGTGGAAATAGTTGTCGCCCAGTGCCATCTTTGGCTAACATTGTCGGACCTCCCGGAAAACCAGAGGTCTACCTTCCTCCAGCACCCGATCGAGTCGACGGGACTGTTCAGGGGAGCTCTGGAACGTGTCCAGGCCAGACTGGAACAAAGACGCAAACAGGCGGAAGCCCTCTGTGAGAGGTTGCCGAGGAAAAGCTTTGCACCCTCAAAGGAAGACTTGGTTGCCTCCCACGGAAGAGACCTGCTGGTGACAGTGAAAATTTCCAGGACCGGCCAAGGGCCTCTTCAGTGACCCCGTGTGGGAAGCAGATTCGGACCTGATGTAGCAGGACAAACTGATGATATTACAGGTTTGCCCGACCACGTGGAATGGGAACTTAATATTTTGAGCCTAGTCTCTACTTGTAAAATACTACGAGGAGCTGGTGACATGTGCGCGCGCACCAAACATGACTCGCCTATTGTATGTGTAAACAAAACAAACACTGTTTCAGACATGTACAAAAATAAAAGTACCAAAGCACAGACTACCCTGGTTCTTGACTCGAGTCCCATTTTTATAAACAAACCATGTGGTCAAACTATGAACCACAGCAAGATACATGAGCTTTGCCAGAGACGGTCAGATCTCGCGATATCTTCTGTCGGGTCGACCAGTCTGCTCGAAAAGGCGCGAGAGGGGTCAAAGCCCACCCCTCCAGCGCTAAAACATGATGAGCAGCAATTCAACATGTCGTCCAGGCCTGGCAGGCGTGTCTACCAAATGATTGGGTCATGACAACGATATGTCATGGGCTCAAGTTGTAGTTCTCAAAAAAATCACCCCACTTCACAGGGGTGCTGCAATCTAAGATCAACATTACATGTGCACATGTGCTGAGGGAGGAAGTTTCGACGATGCTGCAAAAGGGAGTGATTAGTTTGGTCTCAGGATGCAAACTACGCTCTGGCCACTACAGCAAATACTTCCTGGTGCCCAAAAAGGATCATTCCCTGAGACCGATTCTGGATCTCAGGACTCTCAACAAAAGGATTAAAACATTTAAGTTCAAGATGCTTACACTGTGACAAGTTCTCCAGTCTGTGAGACCAGGAGACTACGCATGAACAGTGGATTTAAACGATGCCTATTTCCATATAGGCGTGTGGAGGAAACACAGAAAGTTCCTCCGCTTTGCTTTCGAGGGAGACGCTTATGATTTCATAGCCTTTACTACATTTACTAAATGTCTGGATGCAACCCTGACCCCTCTTAGGAATCAAGGACTCAGGGTCATGAATTACTTGGATGACCTGCTGATTCTGGCTGAAAGCAGAAAGCAGGCCCAGTCACACTCCTATAAGGTGATATCTCACCTGGAGTCTCTCGGTTTTGTCATAAACCTACAAAAAAGCGATTTAACTCCATCACGGGTTACCATATTTCTGGGAGTACAGATTGATACTATCCAGTACAGGGCATGGCTCTCGAAGGAAAGAGTTTCCTCCATTCGCCGTTGCCTGAAAAGATTTAAACTGGACAAACGTGTCCCTGTGAAAACGCGCCAACGCCTTTTAGGCCTCTTGGCGGCAGCCATTCCCTGTTTGCCACACGCATTACTGAAAATGCGGCCCATACAAGTATGGCTAAACCGACGGACACAACCCACCCTACCTAGTCAAGCAGGAAAGGTTAGGATAGATTCAGAGTGCCTGAAGGCCCTGGAACCTTGGAGAGATTTGTCCGTTTTCACGGAAGGGGTCTCACTGAGAAGGGTGTCATCTCATGTAGTTATCACGACGGACACCTCAAAAACTGGATGAGGAGCGATCTGTAGAAATCAGAACGCCCGCAGCCTTTGGAATGAACAGGAAGCGAGATTACATATCAACTTCCTGGAGTTTCTGGCCGTATTCCCGGCATTAAAATACTTCTTCAATAAAGGTCTGGTTGCTGAATAACATATCCTGTTGAAATCAGATAACAGGACCACAGTGTCCTTCATCAACAGAGAGGGAGGGACAAGGTCCCGGGCCCTCCTCGGACTGGCGCAGAGGATGCTCACATGGTGTGCTCCAAGAATCTTGTCACTTAGGGCGACTCATGTCCCTGGTGATCTAAATTATGGAGCAGACACCCTCTCAAGAGGACCTCTTTTGGCGTCAGAATGGAGCCTGAACCCACGGATTGTGGAACAGGTCTGGTCACGATTTGGAAGAGCCTCTGTGGACCTGTTCGCTTGCAGGGCTAGCTCACACTGTGACCTCTACTTCTCCTTGAGGGAAGCAGACGCACCATTGGGTATGGATGCTCTGGCACATGATTGGCCAGCAGGGATGCTCTACTATGCCTTTCCACCTGTCCCTCTGATCGGGGCGACATTGGAACAGGTACGCCAGGGAGCCCTCTCCCTGATTCTTATAGCCCCCAGATGTCCACAGTAAGCGTGGTTCCCGGAGTTGATCTCAATGTTATCAGGGATACCATGACAATTGCCTCCTCACAGGGACCTGCTGACTCAGGCACGTGGGTAGCTTCTACACCCATGTCCAGGGTTATGGCAACTTTCAGCCTGGCCTTTGAAGGAAACTGGCTGAGAGCCTAAGGCTTTGGTTGCTTTGTCCCAAAATAAACATGGGCTCCACTTGTCAGTCGTGCCCTATAGGAAAAAAGAAAATAAAGATTTTCTAGTAAGGACCTGGGAGGTTACCCTGTGCTTGGCCTGGGTTTTCTACCTCCACATTTGTCACCCAATTTCTTGTGACGTAGTGGGTCCATTGCTCCTCCTGTTTCTCAGGATGCTCCAGAGGGAAAAGGAGATGAATGAGTACTCACACTAGTGGAGCACGCTTAGGCTGTCTCTAGCTGGTGTTGTATATATATATATATATATATATATA
>JBBPBX010089359.1:0-14316 GCA_038048925.1 Garcialebias charrua
GACATCAGTGTGTAAAAGATATCACCACATGGGCTCAGGAATACTTCAGAAAACCACTGTCAGTAACTACAGTTCGTCGCTACATCTGTAAGTGCAAGTTAAAGCTCTACTATGCAAAGCAAAAGCCATTCATCAACAAGATCCAGAAACGCCGCCGGCTTTGCTGGGCCCGAGCTCATCTGAGATGGACTGATGCAAAGTGGAAAAGTGTTCTGTGGTCTGATGAGTCCACATTTCAAATTGTCTTTGGAAACTGTGGACGTCGTGTCTTACGGACCAAAGAGGAAAAGAACCATCAGGACTGTTATAGGCGCAAAGTTCAAAAGCCAGCATCTGTGATGGTATGGGGGTGCATTAGTGCCCAAGGCATGGGTAACTTACACATCTGTGAAGGCACCATTAATGCTGAAAGGTACATACAGGTTTTGGAGCAACATATGCTGCCATCCAAGCGACGTCTTTTTCATGGACGCCCCAGCTTATTTCAGCAAGACAATGCCAAGCCACATTCTGCACGTGTTACAACAGCGTGGCTTCGTAGCAAAAGAGTGCGGGTCCTCCCCTGGCCTGCCTGCAGTCCAGACCTGTCCCCCATTGAAAATGTGTGGCGCATTATGAAACGTAAAATACGACAACGGAGACCCCGGACTGTTGAACAACTTAAGCTGTACATCAAGCAAGAATGGGGAAGAATTCCACCTGAAAAGCTTCAAAAATTGGTCTCCTCAGTTCCCAAACGTTTACTGAGTGTTGTTAAAAGGAAAGGCGATGTAACACAGTGGTAAATATGTCCCTGTGCCAACTTTTTTGCAATGTGTTGCTGCCATTGAATTCTAAGTTAATGGTTATTTGCAAAACAAAATAAAGTTTCTCCGTTCGAACATTAAATATATTGTCTTTGCATTCTATTCAGTTGAATATGGGTTGAAAAAGATTTGCAAGTCATTGTATTCTGTTTTTATTTGCGATTTGCACAACGTGCCAACTTTTCTGGTTTTGGGCTTGTATATATGTATGTATGTATATGTATGTATGTATATATGTATGTATGTATGTATATATGTATGTATATATGTATGTATATATATGTATGTATGTATATATATATGTATGTATGTATATATATATATATGTATGTATATATGTATGTATATATATATATATGTATGTATATATGTATGTATATATATATATATGTATGTATATATGTATGTATATATATATATATGTATGTATATATGTATGTATATATATATATATGTATGTATATATGTATATATGTATGTATATATGTATGTATATATATATATGTATGTGTATGTATATATGTATGTATATATATATATGTATGTATATATGTATGTATATATATATATGTATGTATATATGTATATGTATGTATATATGTATGTATATATATATATGTATGTATATATATATATGTATGTATGTATGTATGTATATATGTATGTATGTATGTATGTATTAGGGATGCACCGATAAATCGGCCGGCCGATCGATCGGCCCCGATTTCCTTAATTTGGGGAAATCGGCGATCGGCCGATCGTTAAATGAGAAGCCGATTTTATCCACCGATCGCACATGCCTCTGAAAATCAGCCGCTGTCCCTTTTTCTCTGCTGTGAGAGGAGGTGGGGGGGGGGGCTGAGAGGGGGCTGACTCAGACCCGCGCACCAGGTCACGTCTGCACATGCGCGTTAAACAGTCAACACGGGTCACTCGGAGCAGCCATGTTTTCTGTTTGAAAGTTTGAAAGTTCTACTATTTTAAAATGAGCAAAAGATCGCAATTTGTGTAAAGCTGAAGTAAGTCGTGGTGGAGCCACAACAAAAACCTTTAATACAACAAGCCTTGTTCGCCATAATAAGAAATCGCCACGCAGCCAAGTGTGCAACGTTTGAAGCGAGCAACCAAGCTAAGGCTAATGCTAATGCTAGCGCTATCAAAGAGCCAGTCGGTGTGTCGCTGTTAACTTTTATGAACAACGAAAAGAGCAAAGCTACCACGAGGAAAGTGATGGAGTTCATGGCATTAAACGACCAGCCCTTTTCAATCGTTGAGGATAAAAGTTTTAGAAGCTTAATGCAGCACGTGAGCCCACGATAATATGTCGAGGCGAATATATTTTTCTGATGTTTCGTTACCGGAGTTCAGCCAAGCTTTGGGGAGACACCCGCAGCCTGCTAAAAGCTAATCCAAATATACGGGGCGGCCGTGGCGTAGTGGTAATGGCAGTCGTCCCCCGATCGGAAGGTTGGCGGTTCGAATCCCGGTTCCCCACACCATGTGTTGTTGTGTCCTTGGGCAAGACACTTAACCCCGAGTTGCTCCCGGTAGGACTGGAAAGCACCTTGCATGGTAGTCTGCCGCTACCGGTATATGAATGTGTGTAGCATTCAATGTGTGTAGCGCTTTGAGATTTTCACTAATGAAAAGCGCGTTATAAATTGAATTCATTATTATTATTATTATTATTACTCAGCACAGACCGTGGTGTGGGTAAAGCCAAAGCTACGTTGCTGGAGGCTGTTGTGAGAAGATTCATCAACTTTGAGCATGATGAGTCCCTGTACAGCTTGGCCAAGGTAAATAACTGTGAATATTCTATTTTAATTACAATTACTTTTAGCATACTACTATATTTCAAGAAACATTTAAATTAAATTTAAAATAAACATTTCTTGATTGAAAATTTCAATAATCAAGAAATGTTTATTTTAAATTTAATTTAAATGTTTTTTAATTGCATGTAAATAAAGAAATGCATTCATATGCATTTCTTTATTTACATGCAATAAAAAAACTTTTAATGTATACAAAACACAATGATTGACCCATCTTTCTTTGTTTATGCAAAACAAGGTACAAGAATCACTACTTCTCAGCAGAGGGGGGGACCAGATGCACACCTGCTGCAGGAACATTCTCTGAAGTGGGACCTCCTGACATCCTCCTGACATCGATGAATCTGCAGCAAAAAGGTGTAGTCTACTGTTTGCAGTTCAAGATGAAATCTTAAAGGAGAACATTGAAAAGGAGCAACAGCTGGCCAGCCCTTCAGCTATGCAGGTACAGAACTACCTATCGGAGGTTCCTGCCCCATGCACAAGCATTGAAAGCGAGCGCCTGTTTAGCTTGGCTGGACATGTAGTAGATGAGAAAAGAAAGTCGCCTGTCTGGTGACAAAGCAGAAATGCTTTTGTTCATCAAGAAAAACCTGCCACTAATGAAAAAGTGACTGGAATAAGTCTGTGAGGACAAACTTAGCTTTGCGAGTGTTGTTTCTTATTACCCACTGACTTGAAAATGTTACACATGCTGCATTATCTTTTTTTGTTTAGTTTTTTAAAATGTAACAAGTGAAAGAGTAAAAAGAACAGATTTTTTCTATGGTTAAACTTCGTTTACAATAAAGTAAGATTGGAAAATGTAAGGTGCATTTTGACCTTTTAACACCTGAAAATCTGTATCGGCCCAAATCGGAATTGGCAGGTCAGACTTTCTAAAAATCGGTGATCGGCCAGAAAATTGAAATCTGTGCACCCCTGGTATGTATATATATATATATGTATGTATATATTAGGCATGTAACGGTTGTAATGGGTGTACCGAACCGTTTCAGTACAGCACGTTCGGTTCGGTCCACCTGCGTACCGTTTCGGTTATTTTTTCACTCATTGAACGTTAATATATGCGCCGCGGAACAAAATTTCCTGGGCGCGTTTCAGCACGGAGCTATTACACAAACTGTATGAGTTTTTAAAGATCTGAATCTAAGTCTGAATGTTTTTTATGCGCAGTTGATCCTTGCTATGAGACATCCATCACGTCAACACTTAGTCAAAAAGTTCAGCTCTTTATGAAAAAAACTACAACTGATTGTGAACAAGACCTGGAGCTGATTTAAGCCCTGCCCTGATGATGAGTGGGAGCTTCAACCGTTCAAGAGGTATTGTTCTTTTATTATAATTATAACTTATAATTTATTATTATTTAAAATCATAATCTTATTAACTTATATTTTTTTACCTCTGTTTTTTATTTCCAGTATTTCCAGTTTCAGAGGTAGCATGTCTCTTCCACTTCAGGGAAATCCACCAGAGATCACCTGCTGCAGCTAAGAAGTGTGTGATGACTGAACTGAACTCTGAACTGTTCCAGGACCTGTCCCACCAAGAAGAGGTTGTGAGTAATGAGGACAAATACAGCCACACTGCTGCTACTGGACAAAAACTTGATTAGTTAGATTGTAAACAGTCTGTTGCTGCTTATTGTTCTGGTTCTGACTGTTATTGTATTTATTAAGATTTTTATTATTTTTAATATAATTTATTTATTGTAGAGTGCTGTTTATTTAAAATATCATCCAAATGGGTCACTTTTATTTATTACTACAATACAATACAAACATATTTTTGGCATATTTTCAAAATAAACATTTTGTAAGTCTTTATTTTGTCTTTTTTTTTTGTACCGAAAATAAACCGAAAATAAACCGAACCGAGCCCTCCTTGTAATTGAACCGAACCGAAATGTGATTTTAGCGTACCGTTATACATATATAATATATATATATATTAGGCATGTAACGGTTGTAATGGGTTTACCGAACCGTATCGGTACACCACGTTCGGTTCGGTCCACCTGCGTACCGTTTCGGTTATTTTTTCACTCATTAAACGTTCTTAACAGGTGAATATATGCACCGCGGAACAAAATTTCCTGGGCGCGTTTCAGCACGGACCTATTTTCGCGTGGCACGCGCAGCATTTAGCCGTTAGCATCTCGTGCGGTCTCCTGTTTTTGAACGTTATAGCTTTCTTCAAAAGACGAGCGCACGCGCAGCTTGTGTGGACTTTGCTTCATGAAGACTCTGCAGCAGCTGAGTGCGTGACGCAGCAGCAACACGTCACGTGAACGCGCTGGAAACTGTCATCCGAACGTGAACAGCAGCTGCATTAAAACTCCTTCATCCGAACGTGAACGAAGAGCTGCATTAAAACTCCTTCATCAGGTAATCAGAGCGGTCCAGAGCAATAGCACAAGCTGTATGAGTTTTTAAATCACTGAATCTGTCTGAACGTTGTTATATGTGCAGGTTTTAAAGTTACTGAGCGTCGCTATGAGACATTCATCACGTCAACACTTCAAAAAGTTCAGCTCTTTATGAAAAAACTAACTGATGTTGTCAACAACAAGCCCTGGACCAGATTAAAGCCCTGCCTGCCATGATGATGAAGAGTGAGAGATTCAATTGTTCAAGAGGTATTGTTTTATTATTATCTAAATAATCTTTTTTTTTTAAATCATAATCTTATTAACTTTTTTTTTTTTTAATCTCTTTTGTTTTTTATTTCCAGTCTGTGACAGAGGTAAATCCACCTGCAGCTAAGTGATGACTGAACTGAACTCTGAACTGTTCCCACAGTCCCACCTGTCCCACCAAGAAGAAGTTGTGAGTACAGTAATGAGTACAAATACAGCCACACTGCTGCTACTGGACAAAAACTTGATTAGTTAGATTGTGTTATGTATCCTGAAGGGATTAACCTTAGTTTAAAACCTCAGTTTTGTTTTGGTCACCTGCTGTCTGCAGCCTACTCCTGCTGCACTTTTTTTTACTCAGCTTCAATCAGGCTTGATTAGCTGAGCTGTAACACCTGCTGACTCTCTCTCTCTCCCTTTAAATGCACTGAGCTCAAGCCAGAATGTGTGGAGGTTATGGTTAGTGGAGGTTATGGTTAGTGGAGGTTATGGTTAGTGGAGGTTATGGTTAGTGGAGGTTTGGATGGTTAGTGGAGAATAGAGGAGGTGTGTGCAGGTATGTGAGGTTTTGGTGTTTAGAGGACATTAAAATAATATTACAGTCAGCAGTGGAAGTCTGCTGTTTGATTGTTTGGTAGACTGGGAGTTTCTCCACCCTCCCAGGTTTTGTTGATCACTAGACAGTGATTGTTTGGTAGACTGGGAGTTTCTCCACCCTCCCAGGTTGTGTTGATCACTAGACAGTGATTGTTTGGTAGACTGGGAGTTTCTCCACCCTCCCAGGTTGTGTTGATCACTAGTTAAACAGTGATTGTTGGTACACTTCATTCTGGAGTGGGGTTAGTAGAGTACATTAGTGCTCGTGTGGACTCTGGTGACCCAGAGTAGAGGACCTGAGCTGAAGTGTTGGAAGTTTTTGAGTCTCAGAGTCTGAGGGCTCTGGTGGCTGTCTGTTAGAGGCAGCTGTGTGTGTGGGGGCTCGTGCCTTTTTTTTGTTGTAACATAATTCCTTTCATTACTTTTGGTTGGGTAAAGCGGTAGTCTAGTTTTCGCTATTCATTTGGTTTTACATCCTGTAGGCATGCGCGTAGGCAAGGGGGGTTCGGGGGGTTCGAACGAACCGCCCACTTTTAAAGAAGCAGTTGACAGTGCTGAATTGATGTGGCTGGATAGCTCAACTGATAAAGCCTCCGCCTTCAGTCCCAGAGGTCGTGAGATCGAGTCCCGCATGGACCCTACCAAGCTCCGCCCAGAAACGCCCCCTAAGCCTCAACATGGCTGCTTACCTCACAAACAAAGCGTCGCGCAGCTTAGTTTCAATGGAAACATGGCGTCGACTGCAGGGTATTTCTGAGTCGAATAGTGTATCATTTCTGCCAGATTCCAACAAAATATCAGCCACGACAATGGACAGGGGATCCAACAAGTTCATGTTTTTTTTTTTTGGGACGTAATCAAGTTGTTTGAGCCACGCGATGCCTCAAACAGTTTGCGCTCACAGCTAAATGCCGACGAGGAAAACAGCAGCTCACGCTCAGCATTATTACAGCTGTGGACAGGATCACTGATGCCTATTGTCCTGCAAGGCTGGGTAAGTCAGGCATTCATGGTTTTGAGGGTTACTTTTGAAATCAGCGATTTCGATTGTTGGCAAAAGTTTGTGTGCCTTGGTCGCAAAGCTAATGCTAACTGTAATCTCCATTCATTCCTTAAGTGGTTGGTTAGCCGTTGCTGCTTTAGCTGCTAAACACGCCGACAGCGACTTTTGTGAGGGCTAACGAGCTCAGCCGTCCGGTGTGTTAGTTAAAATCCAGCCTTCGTGTCACGATTTTGTGCAGTTTTAGGTGAAATCGACAGTAGAGCTCGTTGTGTTAGCTAGCTCATGTGGGGTTAGCGGAGCTGTTTCTTCCCAACTTCCAGGACGTTCAGTGAACTGTGGCTTTCTCTCATCGTGACCGCGTGTTGTTAACTAGCAGGTTTCAAAAGCAGGTCAACCCTTCTCTGCTGGTGAAAGAAATAATTGTTCAGTTTTGTGGTCGTGCACAAGCTTTGATCCAAGCAAGGCATTCAGTTTCACACGGTGAATTTTACTTCCACAAATACGGTCAGGGTACCTGACATCTCCTGTACAGATACCCCACTGACGGTGGAGGACCATTTTTCCAGCCCCGACGCAAAAAAATTCTGCACGTGTGCTAGCTAACACTGTATATTAGCATGTGTTTATTACTACCGTAGCGTTTGTTTGTGAGGAAGCCACGCACGTGGAAGCTGCGCTGTGACGTGTTATGGGCATTAGCCAATGAAACGCGGCCCTGTGGGTGGAGCTTGGTAGGGTCCATGGTACAACATTTTTTTTTTTTTTTATTCATTCCAAATTAAAAAAGCACAAGAAAACTATTTACAAAACAGCAAGGAATAAAACAATGCATTAAATGAAAGGAATCAGACGAAGAAAATAATCTTATCTGCCCCTTCTCAAACTATTTTTTTTTTTCAAACACTTGATTCAAACAACTAATTTTACATTTGTCTTTTATTGGATAAAAAAGTAGTTAATATGCGCCTGTGAAGAAAGAAGAATGTGTTAACCACAGGCTGTGGTTAACACATTCTTCTTTTTTTATCCAATAAAAGAGTGTTTGGAAAAAAAATAGTTTGAGAAGGGGCAGATAAGATTATTTTCTTCGTCTGATTCCTTTCATTTAATGCATTGTTTTATTCCTTGCTGTTTTGTAAATAGTTTTCTTGTGCTTTTTTAATTTGGAATGAATTAAAAAAAAAAAAAATGTTGTACCATGCGGGACTCGATCTCACGACCTTTGGGACTGACGGCTGAAGCTTTATCAGTTGAGCTATCCAGCCACATCAGTTCAGCATTGTCAACTTCTCCTTTAAAACGAACCGCCCCCCACAAAATTCTGGCTACGCCCATGGTAGGCCTAGAGTTTTGGTAGAGGTAGCCCGCTGTCTAACAGGGTTCGCAGGCTCTGTATAGAGTTGGCTCTGTTGGGCAGCTTTATTTTTCTTTTGGCCGCTTTATCCAAACCCACCTTTCGGTTGAACTTTCTTTTTTTTTTAGGACGTGGGACGCCTGGAGAAGCTGGAGGTGGTTCCCCTCCTACAGATGACCCTTTTTCCTTTAATAAAAATGTTAAACCTTTTCCTTGTGTCCTGTGTCCATTAAATATGTTTTGATCCTTGTTGGATCGTAACAATTGTAAACAGTCTGTTGCTGCTTATTGTTCTGACTGTTATTGTATTTATTAAGATTTTTATTATTGTTAATATAGTTTATTTATTGTAGAGTGCTGTTTATTTAAAATCAGAGTCAGAGTCAGAGAGTCTTTATTGTCATTTGCACCGCATGTGGTACATGTGATGAAAACGAGATTATGTACACGGGGTCCCAGTTACATCCAACAACAAATGCAAGAGAAAAACAGTAATAACATCTAGAATTAACTAAGAAAAACATCAACTAGTAATACACTAAGCCCTAATATAGTGGAAAAACATCATTATAAACAGCAGCACGAACATGAGTCTGTATGAGCAGATGGTCACAGATGAACACAGCAACAAGAAAAACAGATCAGCATCAGCATGATGTGATATTTTGCAGTGTTTATTTTTATTTTATTTTTATTTATTCATTCATGAGTCTAACAGCCTCAGGGTAGAAGCTGTTCCTCAGTCTAGTGGTTCTACATTTGATGCTCCTCAACCTCCGTCCTGAGGGGAGTGGGGCAAAGAGTGAGTGTGCTGGGTGAGTGAGGTCTTTCATGATGCAGGTGGCTCTTTTCCTGCATCTGGAGGTGTAAATGTCTGTGATGGTGGGGAGACTGACTCCAACAGACTTCTGTGCAGCCTTCACCACTCTCTGTAGAGCTTTCCTCTCTTCAACTGTGCAGCCTCCATGCCACACGTTGATGCTGGAGCACAGGACGCTCTCCACTGCACACCTGTAGAACGAGGTGAGAACTGGGCTGCTCAGACCAGCACAGTCCTCACCTCCTTCTACAGGTGTGCAGTGGAGAGCGCTGTGGCATGGAGGCTGCACAGTTGCAGAGAGGAAAGCTCTACAGAGAGTGGTGAAGGCTGCACAGAAGTCTGTTGGAGTCAGTCTCCCCACCATCACAGACATTTACACCTCCAGATGCAGGAAAAGAGCCACCTGCATCATGAAAGACCTCACTCACCCAGCACACTCACTCTTTGCCCCACTCCCCTCAGGACGGAGGTTGAGGAGCATCAAATGTAGAACCACTAGACTGAGGAACAGCTTCTACCCTGAGGCTGTTAGACTCATGAATGAATAAATAAAATAAAATAAAAATAAACACTGCAAAATATCACATCATGCTGATGCTGATCTGTTTTCTTGTTGCTGTGTTCATCTGTGACCATCTGCTCATACAGACTCGTGTTCGTGCTGCTGTTTATAATGATGTTTTTCCACTATATTAGGGCTTAGTGTATTACTAGTTGATGTTTTTCTTAGTTAATTCTAGATGTTATTACTGTTTTTCTCTTGCATTTGTTGTTGGATGTAACTGGGACCCCGTGTACATAATCTCGTTTTCATCACATGTACCACATGCGGTGCAAATGACAATAAAGACTCTCTGACTCTGACTCTGATTTTAAATAAACAGCACTCTACAATAAATAAACTATATTAACAATAATAAAAATCTTAATAAATACAATAACAGTCAGAACAATAAGCAGCAACAGACTGTTTACAATTGTTACGATCCAACAAGGATCAAAACATATTTAATGGACACAGGACACAAGGAAAAGGTTTAACATTTTTATTAAAGGAAAAAGGGTCATCTGTAGGAGGGGAACCACCTCCAGCTTCTCCAGGCGTCCCACGTCCTAAAAAAAAAAGAAAGTTCAACCGAAAGGTGGGTTTGGATAAAGCGGCCAAAAGAAAAATAAAGCTGCCCAACAGAGCCAACTCTATACAGAGCCTGCGAACCCTGTTAGACAGCGGGCTACCTCTACCAAAACTCTAGGCCTACCATGGGCGTAGCCAGAATTTTGTGGGGGGCGGTTCGTTTTAAAGGAGAAGTTGACAATGCTGAACTGATGTGGCTGGATAGCTCAACTGATAAAGCTTCAGCCGTCAGTCCCAAAGGTCGTGAGATCGAGTCCCGCATGGTACAACATTTTTTTTTTTTTAATTCATTCCAAATTAAAAAAGCACAAGAAAACTATTTACAAAACAGCAAGGAATAAAACAATGCATTAAATGAAAGGAATCAGACGAAGAAAATAATCTTATCTGCCCCTTCTCAAACTATTTTTTTTCCAAACACTCTTTTATTGGATAAAAAAAGAAGAATGTGTTAACCACAGCCTGTGGTTAACACATTCTTCTTTCTTCACAGGCGCATATTAACTACTTTTTTTATCCAATAAAAGACAAATGTAAAATTAGTTGTTTGAATCAAGTGTTTGAAAAAAAAAAATAGTTTGAGAAGGGGCAGATAAGATTATTTTCTTCGTCTGATTCCTTTCATTTAATGCATTGTTTTATTCCTTGCTGTTTTGTAAATAGTTTTCTTGTGCTTTTTTAATTTGGAATGAATAAAAAAAAAAAAAAATGTTGTACCATGGACCCTACCAAGCTCCACCCACAGGGCCGCGTTTCATTGGCTAATGCCCATAACACGTCACAGCGCAGCTTCCACGTGCGTGGCTTCCTCACAAACAAACGCTACGGTAGTAATAAACACATGCTAATATACAGTGTTAGCTAGCACACGTGCAGAATTTTTTTGCGTCGGGGCTGGAAAAATGGTCCTCCACCGTCAGTGGGGTATCTGTACAGGAGATGTCAGGTACCCTGACCGTATTTGTGGAAGTAAAATTCACCGTGTGAAACTGAATGCCTTGCTTGGATCAAAGCTTGTGCACGACCACAAAACTGAACAATTATTTCTTTCACCAGCAGAGAAGGGTTGACCTGCTTTTGAAACCTGCTAGTTAACAACACGCGGTCACGATGAGAGAAAGCCACAGTTCACTGAACGTCCTGGAAGTTGGGAAGAAACAGCTCCGCTAACCCCACATGAGCTAGCTAACACAACGAGCTCTACTGTCGATTTCACCTAAAACTGCACAAAATCGTGACACGAAGGCTGGATTTTAACTAACACACCGGACGGCTGAGCTCGTTAGCCCTCACAAAAGTCGCTGTCGGCGTGTTTAGCAGCTAAAGCAGCAACGGCTAACCAACCACTTAAGGAATGAATGGAGATTACAGTTAGCATTAGCTTTGCGACCAAGGCACACAAACTTTTGCCAACAATCGAAATCGCTGATTTCAAAAGTAACCCTCAAAACCATGAATGCCTGACTTACCCAGCCTTGCAGGACAATAGGCATCAGTGATCCTGTCCACAGCTGTAATAATGCTGAGCGTGAGCTGCTGTTTTCCTCGTCGGCATTTAGCTGTGAGCGCAAACTGTTTGAGGCATCGCGTGGCTCAAACAACTTGATTACGTCCCAAAAAAAAAAAACATGAACTTGTTGGATCCCCTGTCCATTGTCGTGGCTGATATTTTGTTGGAATCTGGCAGAAATGATACACTATTCGACTCAGAAATACCCTGCAGTCGACGCCATGTTTCCATTGAAACTAAGCTGCGCGACGCTTTGTTTGTGAGGTAAGCAGCCATGTTGAGGCTTAGGGGGCGTTTCTGGGCGGAGCTTGGTAGGGTCCATGCGGGACTCGATCTCACGACCTCTGGGACTGAAGGCGGAGGCTTTATCAGTTGAGCTATCCAGCCACATCAATTCAGCACTGTCAACTGCTTCTTTAAAAGTGGGCGGTTCGTTCGAACCCCCCGAACCCCCCTTGCCTACGCGCATGCCTACAGGATGTAAAACCAAATGAATAGCGAAAACTAGACTACCGCTTTACCCAACCAAAAGTAATGAAAGGAATTATGTTACAACAAAAAAAAGGCACGAGCCCCCACACACACAGCTGCCTCTAACAGACAGCCACCAGAGCCCTCAGACTCTGAGACTCAAAAACTTCCAACACTTCAGCTCAGGTCCTCTACTCTGGGTCACCAGAGTCCACACGAGCACTAATGTACTCTACTAACCCCACTCCAGAATGAAGTGTACCAACAATCACTGTTTAACTAGTGATCAACACAACCTGGGAGGGTGGAGAAACTCCCAGTCTACCAAACAATCACTGTCTAGTGATCAACAAAACCTGGGAGGGTGGAGAAACTCCCAGTCTACCAAACAATCACAGTCTAGTGATCAACAAAACCTGGGAGGGTGGAGAAACTCCCAGTCTACCAAACAATCAAACAGCAGACTTCCACTGCTGACTGTAATATTATTTTAATGTCCTCTAAACACCAAAACCTCACATACCTGCACACACTCCTCTATTCTCCACTAACCATCCAAACCTCCACTAACCATAACCTCCACTAACCATAACCTCCACTAACCATAACCTCCACTAACCATAACCTCCACACATTCTGGCTTGAGCTCAGTGCATTTAAAGGGAGAGAGAGAGAGTCAGCAGGTGTTACAGCTCAGCTAATCAAGCCTGATTGAAGCTGAGTAAAAAAAAGTGCAGCAGGAGTAGGCTGCAGACAGCAGGTGACCAAAACAAAACTGAGGTTTTAAACTAAGGTTAATCCCTTCAGGATACATAACACAATCTAACTAATCAAGTTTTTGTCCAGTAGCAGCAGTGTGGCTGTATTTGTACTCATTACTGTACTCACAACTTCTTCTTGGTGGGACAGGTGGGACTGTGGGAACAGTTCAGAGTTCAGTTCAGTCATCACTTAGCTGCAGGTGGATTTACCTCTGTCACAGACTGGAAATAAAAAACAAAAGAGATTAAAAAAAAACAAGTTAATAAGATTATGATTTAAAAAAAAGATTATTTAGATAATAATAAAACAATACCTCTTCAACAATTGAATCTCTCACTCTTCATCATCATGGCAGGCAGGGCTTTAATCTGGTCCAGGGCTTGTTGTTGACAACATCAGTTAGTTTTTTCATAAAGAGCTGAACTTTTTGAAGTGTTGACGTGATGAATGTCTCATAGCGACGCTCAGTAACTTTAAAACCTGCACATATAACAACGTTCAGACAGATTCAGTGATTTAAAAACTCATACAGCTTGTGCTATTGCTCTGGACCGCTCTGATTACCTGATGAAGGAGTTTTAATGCAGCTCTTCGTTCACGTTCGGATGAAGGAGTTTTAATGCAGCTGCTGTTCACGTTCGGATGACAGTTTCCAGCGCGTTCACGTGACGTGTTGCTGCTGCGTCACGCACTCAGCTGCTGCAGAGTCTTCATGAAGCAAAGTCCACACAAGCTGCGCGTGCGCTCGTCTTTTGAAGAAAGCTATAACGTTCAAAAACAGGAGACCGCACGAGATGCTAACGGCTAAATGCTGCGCGTGCCACGCGAAAATAGGTCCGTGCTGAAACGCGCCCAGGAAATTTTGTTCCGCGGTGCATATATTCACCTGTTAAGAACGTTTAATGAGTGAAAAAATAACCGAAACGGTACGCAGGTGGACCGAACCGAACGTGGTGTACCGATACGGTTCGGTAAACCCATTACAACCGTTACATGCCTAATATATATATACTAGGGGTATAACGGTACGCTAAAATCACATTTCGGTTCGGTTCAATTACAAGGAGGGCTCGGTTCGGTTTATTTTCGGTTTATTTTCGGTACAAAAAAAAAAAGACAAAATAAAGACTTACAAAATGTTTATTTTGAAAATATGCCAAAAATATGTTTGTATTGTATTGTAGTAATAAATAAAAGTGACCCATTTGGATGATATTTTAAATAAACAGCACTCTACAATAAATAAATTATATTAAAAATAATAAAAATCTTAATAAATACAATAACAGTCAGAACCAGAACAATAAGCAGCAACAGACTGTTTACAATCTAACTAATCAAGTTTTTGTCCAGTAGCAGCAGTGTGGCTGTATTTGTCC
>JBBPBX010089360.1:0-14316 GCA_038048925.1 Garcialebias charrua
TTTCATGCTGCTGATCTGTTTCATGTTGCTGATCTGTTTCATGCTGCTGATCTGTTTCATGCTGCTGATATGTTTCATGTTGCTGATCTGTTTCATGTTGCTGATCTGTTTCATGTTGCTGATCTGTTTCATGCTGCTGATCTGTTTCATGCTGCTGATCTGTTTCATGTTGCTGATCTGTTTCAAGTTGATGATCTCTTTCATGTTGCTGATCTGTTTCATGTTGCTGATCTGTTTCATGTTGCTGAACTCTTTCATGTTGCTGATCTCTTTCATGCTGCTGATCTGTTTCATGCTGCTGATCTGATTCATGTTGCTGAACTCTTTCATGCTACTGATCTCTTTCATGCTGCTGATCTGTTTCATGTTGCTGATCTGTTTCATGCTGCTGATCGGTTTCATGCTGCTGATCTGTTTCATGTTGCTGAACTCTTTCATGTTGCTGATCTCTTTCATGCTACTGATCTGATTCATGTTGCTGAACTCTTTCATGTTGCTGATCTCTTTCATGCTGCTGATCTGTTTCATGCTGCTGATCGGTTTCATGCTGCTGATCTGTTTCATGTTGCTGAACTCTTTCATGTTGCTGATCTCTTTCATGCTGCTGATCTGTTTCATGCTGCTGATCTGTTTCATGCTGCTGATCGGTTTCATGCTGCTGATCTGTTTCATGTTGCTGAACTCTTTCATGTTGCTGATCTCTTTCATGCTGCTGATCTCTTTCATGTTTCTGAACTCTTTCATGTTGCTGATCTCTTTCATGCTGCTGATCTGTTTCATGATGCTGAACTCTTTCATGTTGCTGAACTCTTTCATGTTGCTGATCTCTTTCATGCTGCTGATCTGTTTCATGCTGCTGATCTGTTTCATGCTGCTGATCTGTTTCATGCTGCTGATCTGTTTCATGTTGCTGATCTGTTTCATGCTGCTGATCTGTTTCATGCTGCTGATCTGTTTCATGTTGCTGATCTGTTTCATGCTGCTGATCTGTTTCATGTTGCTGATCTGTTTCATGCTGCTGATCTGTTTCATGTTGCTGATCTGTTTCATGTTGCTGATCTGTTTCATGTTGCTGATCTGTTTCATGCTGCTGATCTGTTTCATGTTGCTGATCTGTTTCATGTTGCTGATCTGTTTCATGTTGCTGATCTGTTTCATGTTGCTGATCTGTTTCATGTTGCTGATCTGTTTCATGTTGCTGATCTGTTTCATGTTGCTGCTGATCTGTTTCATGTTGCTGCTGATCTGTTTCATGCTGTGCTGATCTGTTTCATGTTGTGCTGATCTCTTTCATGTTGCTGCTGATCTGTTTCATGTTGTTGCTGATCTCTTTCATGTTGCTGATCTGCTTCATGTGTTGCTGATCTGTTTCATGTTGCTGATCTGTTTCATGTGTTGCTGATCTGTTTCATGTTGCTGATCTGTTTCATGTGTTGCTGATCTCTTTCATGTTGCTGATCTGCTTCATGTGTTGCTGATCTCTTTCATGTTGCTGAACTCTTTCATGCTACTGATCTCTTTCATGCTGCTGATCTGTTTCATGTTGCTGATCTGTTTCATGCTGCTGATCGGTTTCATGCTGCTGATCTGTTTCATGTTGCTGAACTCTTTCATGTTGCTGATCTCTTTCATGCTACTGATCTGATTCATGTTGCTGAACTCTTTCATGTTGCTGATCTCTTTCATGCTGCTGATCTGTTTCATGCTGCTGATCGGTTTCATGCTGCTGATCTGTTTCATGTTGCTGAACTCTTTCATGTTGCTGATCTCTTTCATGCTGCTGATCTGTTTCATGCTGCTGATCTGTTTCATGCTGCTGATCGGTTTCATGCTGCTGATCTGTTTCATGTTGCTGAACTCTTTCATGTTGCTGATCTCTTTCATGCTGCTGATCTCTTTCATGTTTCTGAACTCTTTCATGTTGCTGATCTCTTTCATGCTGCTGATCTGTTTCATGATGCTGAACTCTTTCATGTTGCTGAACTCTTTCATGTTGCTGATCTCTTTCATGCTGCTGATCTGTTTCATGCTGCTGATCTGTTTCATGCTGCTGATCTGTTTCATGCTGCTGATCGGTTTCATGTTGCTGATCTCTTTCATGCTGCTGATCTGTTTCATGTTGCTGAACTCTTTCATGTTGCTGATCTCTTTCATGCTGCTGATCTGTTTCACGCTGCTGATCTGTTTCATGCTGCTGATCGGTTTCATGTTGCTGATCTCTTTCATGCTGCTGATCTCTTTCATGCTGCTGATCTCTTTCATGTTGCTGATCTCTTTCATGTTGCTGATCTGTTTCATGTTGCTGATCTCTTTCATGCTGCTGATCTGTTTCATGTTGCTGATCTCTTTCATGCTGCTGATATGTTTCATGTTGCTGATCTCTTTCATGTTGCTGATCTGCTTCATGTGTTGCTGATCTGTTTCATGTTGCTGATCTGTTTCATGTGTTGCTGATCTGTTTCATGTTGCTGATCTGTTTCATGTGTTGCTGATCTCTTTCATGTTGCTGATCTGCTTCATGTGTTGCTGATCTCTTTCATGTTGCTGATCTGCTTCATGTGTTGCTGATCTGTTTCATGTTGCTGATCTGTTTCATGTTGCTTTGTTCATGTGTGCTCATCTGCTCACACAGACTCATGTTCATGCTACTGTTTGGCATATAGTTTTTAATGTTTTTATGCTATTAGTGCTTAGCATAGTTTTAGTTGATGCTATTCTTAGTTCATATCTTAGATATTATTACTGTTTTTCTTTTACATTTAATTGTTGAATGTAACTGGGACCCTGTGCACATAAGTTTGTTCCACCACATATACTACATGTGGTGCAAATGACAATAAAGACATTCTGATTCTGACTCTGAAAGTGTGCTGAGATAGGCAGCGATTAACAACAAACAATGCCTACGGCCTAGAATACAGTCTTGCAAGCTGTGCACACAACAATACTGTAGGGTATTATTTTGGAAATCTTTCCATTCAAAATGTACCCAAACCCATTGGTCACAGACACTTGGAGTTATGTGGGATTGCCATGGAAAGTCCAGGTAGTTATTTTTTTTTTTTTACAATTTTCTTGTATTTTTTAGTTTTCAGCAGTTGCAGCCTAGTGAGATACTAACTTAAGGTTAAGGGGACCAAATGTAGGATATATAATTTTTTGTGGTTTATCTGTGTGCTATCCAGACCATTTTCAGTCAATTTTATACACAAAATAATGCTTAGATAAAAAAATATCCCCTTTCTAATTCTGCCAAATTTCACTTCCGTTCTAAACGACCGGTTTATGAATAATGAGGTCTGAAAGCCACGCCCTACAAAGACCTATTTACATTAACTACGCCCTCTGTAACAGCCAGTACATGTATCTCTAATACAGTATGTTGTTATTTTAAAATTAGCTCTTTTTTATTACTCATTTGACTTACTGTTAGTGCTAGTAGCTTAAGATAACTTACCAAAAGCCCTCTGCGCGCGCCGCCATTTGCAGCTCCTTTTTTTAGCATTAGCCTCGAATAGCTTTTCCTCCTCCGAGCCGGGCGGTGTTAGCTCCGCTCGTTGAATGCGGCGCTTTTGGGAGCGTGCTTCAGTCCACACACAAAGTTCACAGAATGTCTCGCTCCAGTTAATTTATCCGCATGAGGCAACCTTTGACCGGACCCCCGGACCTCAAAAGTCAGTAGCTCCCAACAACTCCCGCACGCAAATGGTGTCTTCGCCGGCGGTCTGCAAAACAAAAGGCTTAAAAAAAAAAAAAGGGTTGCCGCGACCGGGAGGCGAACCCGTGTCCTTCGGATTACGAGTCCGGTTCACTACCTCTGAGCCAACCGGGTAGTTATGTAAAAAGCAGTCTTTCATCGTATAAGAAATAATCACAACCACCTACATTTAGAACGCTGAAGTTTTGATAAGATTTTGATGAAGTGAAAGGTATTCTTAAAATAAATAAGTTGCTAATCTGAAAATATATCGATCAGTGGTGCTTGATGGTACAGACTGTCGCCCCGCGAGAGAGAGTGTGTGTGTGCACAGTTTTCTGCCGGCTGCGCGTTGGGAGCGATATTACACTAAAAATTGAACTAAAACGTAAAAATAACAATTATAAAGTATTATTATGTCGATGTATATATCTAGTCTCACCCCGATTTCTCCGAAACAAAAGGCTTTAAAAAAAAGGGGAAAAAAAAGATGCCGTTGACGGGACGCGATCTCCGCTCTCCTGCGTGGCGGTCAAGTGTCGTAACCGCTCAACCAAACTGACAGTTGTGCAACAGTAGTCCTTCATCATATAAGAAACAAGTCCAAACCGCTAGAGTGTGTGTGCACAGTTTCAACGAGACAGAGTTCATTCAAACAAGGTAATAAAACATTCTGGTTTTACTCGAGATGTGCTGCATGGCTGGAGCAGGGCAAACCCCTAGCCCCCCATGGGCTAAATAAATGAATAAATGACCGCCAGGTCAGCTCCTAAACCGCTAGGCAACCGTGACATCTTTTATACTCAAGTGGGTGGAGCATCACCAGGGGTTGCTAGGTGAGGGGCTGGACTCAGGTTTGAGGTGATTGGCTACGGTTTGTGACGTCACAAACCGCAGGAAGTGTGAAACGGAGCGTTTTTAATCACAGACAAATAAATCTACTTAGAGTAAATAAACCACTGGGTGCATTTTTTTGGCACAAGGACTGTTTTTTTATGAAGTAAATACCCAAAGTTTAGTAAAAAAACATTAAAAAGTGAATTTTGCATGTGTGGTCCCCTTTAAGGAGGCCCAGACTTCCCTCTCCCCAGCCACTTGGGCAGCTCCTCCGGGGGAATCCCAAGGCGTTCCCAGGCCAGCCAAGAAACATAGTCCCTCCAGCGTCCTGGGTCTTCCTCTGGGTCTCCTCCCGGTGGGACGTGCCCGGAACACCTCACCAGGGAGGCGTCCAGGAGGCATCCTAACCAGATGCCCGAGCCACCTCAACTGGCTCCTCTCGATGTGGAGAAGCAGCGGCTCTACTCTGAGTCCCTCCCGGATGACCGAGCTTCTCACCCTATCTCTAAGGGAGAGTCCAGACACCCTGCGGAGAAAACTCATTTCAGCTGCTTGTAACCGAGATCTCGTTCTTTCGGTCACAACCCAAAGCTCATGACCATAGATGAGGGAAGGAATGCCCTTTAAAGTGATCTATTTAATAACAACAGACGGGGTCGTGGTAGCTCAGTGGTCAGTGCCACTGTCTTGTAATCTTGTGGCTGCAGGTAAGAGTCCAGGATGCATTTGGTGTAACACAACAGCCCAGTTGTTCATACAAGTTTGCTATGTGAAGAAAGCAGCTAAAAGAATTTCACAAAGTTATATACAATGCATTTTCTGAATCATTAATCTAACACAGGTGAAAAATGAAAAAGGTGCATCATCTAAATGAAACGTATACAGTACCGGTAAATACAAAACATGTTATATTGTGATTGCATCTGCAGTATACATGTACTGTATTTGTCCTCAACGTATAAAATATATAACTTTTTATTATTGCCACACCTTATATTCATAAAATGCTTTAGATGTGATGCTTTAACAGAAAGTCATAAAGTGATGCTCAAATTGGGTTTTACAATAAATGTATCCTTGTTGTGTTATCAGCATGTGCAATATTAATACTGTACTGAAAAGAGCTGTAATAAACCGCAGGCACAAACTGCTATTACTGTATACATTTTTTCCGCTTGCTGGATCACATCGAGATCAGAGACATTTGGTGGTATCCTTTCGTGTTGGAACTCAACCCCATGGACAGGCGATGATTTCCAAAAGGGGGGACTGTAGTGATACACCTTCATCTCTCTGAACTGTATTGAAACACTTTTCACTGAATCTCTCAGTGAAACACATTAACACTGTTTTATTTTATTAATTTGAATCAAGACACAAATTAAATCACAAGAGACTCTCTTATTCTTTTACCTTGTATTAATTCAATTACAGTATATCAAATTAATAACCTTGTGTTATGTGAGCATTATTGAATTCAATGTTTGATAGTTCAAAAACTCGGTTTAATTCAAACTGGAATTAGCAGCTGAACATCTTTTTATTATGAATGTGTAATGGTGCATTTTCTTGGACGTGCAATGAAGGACAGTGACACGCTTATCCAATTTAGTTTGAATTCAGGACACTAATCACCTCAACAAGAGACTCTTTATTTTTGTCCTAATTAATAATCAGAAGAATAATCTCCTGTTATGTTATTATCATCAGTAGGTTCAATATGTTGATAATTGAATGACGTTGTTTAATCAAAGTGACAGGTCAACAGTGTTTGTTTAAAGTGTTAAGACAGTTTTTAATCAGTTTTATCATAAAGCTGGCACCTAAAACTAACACTTTATCCTTCCCTTCTGACCTAAACTAACTTCTTGACCTCATCCTCTCAACCTCCTGTCTCACTATCACTCCCCCTTTCTGGGCCACTGGCCAATCGGGAAGGACTGAGTATCTAGGTCAAACCCTCTTCAAAAACCCTGACTTCCTGCTTCTTCCGCAGTCTGCTGGAGAAGTTGAACCACGATGTCTCTCCTAAGAGCTGGATGAACGTCGGTCAAAACGCCAATGACCTCGTTCTATCAACAAAGGCTTCACCGCACGTTAGCTGTGAACCTGACCTCGAGCTAAAAAGCTCCACTTTTCATGAAATTCCTTCGAAGAATCTTTTATCTTGGAAAGCTGAACCGGAACTAGTAGCCGTTACTTACCATGCGAGCCGTTGAGAGTGAACAAGATGGACGCCTGTTAAACGTTAGCCGGATGGACAATTTGTGCGTTGTTTAAGGCTGACCAGCTTTACCGGAGTTTGGGGACCCAGAATATTCACCAAAGGTAAAAAGTTGTTGTTCAACGCGGACGGGAGTCTAGCGGAAACCGCCGAAGAGCTGCCATGTTTCTGGTTGTAAATATTCAAGATAATAACCCTCCTCATCTTTCCTCCATCTCCCTTCCTTACTCAAACTTTTTCTTTATCTCCTTGCCAGTAACTAAACTTTAAGGAATATTTACCTACAGATATAAAGCATGGGCGTAGCCAGGATTTAATGAGGGGCGGTTCGTTTAAAGGTAAAGTGGATCTTGAAATCTTGTGTACATTTGGTGTTTCATCCTCAATCTTGTGTACATTTGGTGTTTCATCCTCAAAAAGGCCCAGCAGAGACTGTACTTCCTACGCCAGTTGAGGAAGCTGGACCTGCCTCAGGAGCTGCTGATCCAGTTCTACACTGCAGTCATTGAGTCCATCCTGTGTACATCCATCACAGTCTGGTTTGGAGCAGCCACAAGGCAGGACAGGAACAGGCTGCAGCGAACAGTGAGGACGGCTGAGAAAGTCATCGGGGCTTCACTGCCCTCCATTCAGGACTTGTACCACACAAGAACCAGGAAACGGGCTGGAAAAATCATCACAGACTCCACACACCCGGGTCACAACATGTTCCAACTCCTCCCGTCTGGCAGACGCTACAGATCTCTGTCCACTAAGACTGTCAGACACAAGAACAGTTTCTTCCCCCAGGCCATCACCATCATCAACAGCTGATCATCAGACATCAATCAGCGTGACCCCCAACCCATTCCCAACCCCCATGTGATCATTCCTTAGAGAGACATTTTCTAGAGAGACACGAACAGCCGGAAACAAATTCCTTGTGTGTGTGAACACACTTGGCCAATAAACCGGATTCTGAAAGAGCAACACGCCTCGGTGGTTCACTGGAAGAGCGTCGGGTTGCCACTCCGAAAATTTTCTCGACTCGAGTTCGATCCTCACTTGGTTGAACTTATTTTACGTTTGTCTTTTATTGGATAAAAAAAAATGGAGTTTGTGTTAACCACATATTAACTCCTTTTTTAAAATCTTTTCATCCAATAAAAGACAAACGTAAAATAAGTTCAACCAAGTGAGGATCGAACCCGAGTCGAGATAAGGTTTGGAGCGGCAACTCGACGCGCTCCCAGTGAACCACCAAGGCGTGCTGCTTTTTCCAGGTCAACTTTTCCTTTAAACAAACCGCCCCTCATAAAATCCCTAGGCGGGACTTCATAGGCAAAGTGGGCGGTTCGTTCGAACCGAGCGAACCCCCCCCTGCCTACGCGCATGTAAAGTAATATGTCATCTCATTACTTGTTTCTGTTGTTCACAAAATTGAATCTGTCGACAGTTAGTTTATAAGAAATTTGATCAGAACCAATCCGTTTGATGTAATTTTATGATTCTGTTAATAAATGATTAATCTCCTGGTGAATCGACATAAATTAACGTTTCATGCCTGTTACATCTAATCTGACCACACAATTTATTTGTCAATTCCTGAAAAAGAGAGAACTTGTGAAATAATTGTTGATAAGGTTGTGTCAGGTATAACCTGCTCATTCTTACATTTGGTGTACTGTACGGCTCAGTAAATCTGAACCCCCTTATACTGTATACAACTACAGTTATTTAGAATGATATTGTTTAAACACAATCTGATTCCGTTTCTGGTGGAAAATGTAGTTTTAATTACATGCCTACAACTCCCAACATTCACGCCCCCACACAGCTGGTGAGATATTATTGGCTGAGAGCTGGGTCACACGATAGAGCAGGGCTTCCCATTCGTCGATGGTGGTGACGACTCTTGTGAGGTGTGGCCGAGCTCTAAAGAAGATGGGTTTTCTGTTTACACTCGGGGGCATTGTTTGTGACGGCATGGTGAGGTGGTAATGGCCCAGGGCTGGTGATCTTTGTACCCTACATGTGGGCAAAATAAACATTCTGAAATGGATGATGAGTGCTCCTCCTCTCCCTGCTTCAGATATAGAGCATAATTTAACACTAAACTAAAAACTCTCAAGCGGAGAAATTAAAATGTGATATTTATGTTTCAGACCGAGATCGCTTTAAAAGACTGAGTAGTTTATAGTGATAAAAAAAAAGTTATTTAGTTTTCATCAGCAGTTCTGTAAGGGGGTGACAACATGTTAATAAGCTATTAATAGCTGCTGAAAGGTGTTTTACTGATACTTTGTTAATATTTTGTTTAGTGCATATTATTTCTGTTTCCTTCATGAGTCTGTATTAATGTCTCTTGTTGGTAGGACATCAGACCGCGATGATTGCCTTGCCCAGGTTCTCTCCCTGCAGCAGCCCCATAAAAGCAGCTGGCATGTTTTCAAAGCCTTTAGTGACGTGTTCCCGATGCTGCAGTTTCCCCTGCAGAGGCAGAATGGATAAGTTAGAGTGCTGCAAAAAGACATGAGGACTGAACCGGGCCAAAACAGTGGTACCTCTTGAAGCCACGCCATCAGTCTCTTGAGGCTTTCAGCATGTTTGTGTTCCCACCTGCTCTGCAGGAAACCCTCCATCTTAAGCTGCTTGAAGATCATTGCCAGGTGTGGATATGGCCCTGAGAAATGTTTAACGTAGACACAAATGATTTCTAAATGTTAGCCTACCTCCTGAAAGGTCACATGAAGTAAGCCCACCTGTCTGAGGCGTGGTGTCATTGTACACAGAGATACTTCCACACACAGCTATTCTTCCAAAGTGCTTCATGTGTTGAAGGGCAACAGTTGAAAAATGGCCTCCAACCTAAAAAAACACCCAAAAATGAGACATTTATGTTGCATGAACTGAAAGTAGGCATTAAAAAACAAGTTCAACCAGTGGTGTTCAAAGTGGGGGCCATCAGGGGATGCTGGGGGGCCCCAGAAAGCTGGAGAGAAGAAGTATCCTGATGCATGCTCAATAATCCAGGTAGAAAAATCTAAAAAAGGTTAAGTCTGGTCCTCTGGACATTCACAAAACAAAACAAAACCAAAAAAATATTGTAGAAACGTTTCAGAGGAAAGACAAAACATTTCTACAATTATTTTGTTGTTGTTTTGTTTTTTGAATGTCCAGAGGACCAGACTTAACCTTTTTTAGATTAGATAGAGAGAAGAAGATAAAAAAAGCAAACATAAAAAAATAGTAATAATAATAATAATACAAATTGCCCACTAGGAAATTCAGTATGTGTCATTTCCAGATAAACACGCATGAGAGAGGTTAGATTTCTTTTGCATTGTTCTTCTGGTCTACAGTCTGTTGAAAAATTTTTTTTTTCAGTGGGAATATAATTCAGTATTTAAAACAAGTTATTTAATAACATTTTATGCTCAGAAGCTGTAATAATTAGTTGAATATAGTAAATAAAAGTTAAAACATTCTAAAAGTTGATGTTTCTTTACATATTTTGTAGCATTGTTTGTGAGTTTGCGAGGGGGGCCTCGGGTCATGACATGGAAAAGTTTGGGAACCCCTGATTTAGGGCCAGTTTACACGGCGCGTATTTTGAGTGTAACCGCTACTTTCTCTTTGCGTCTTTGCTTATCGCCTACACGACGCTGCTGGCCCCCCTCTTTGACTCCGATACTTTTCTGACCCTGCTCTCAAGGTGGAAGTTTTTCGCAGACCCCCCGTTGATAATGTAAACATCTCCCGTGGAGCTTTTGTTTGAACACATGCACGCAGCACGCACGCGCAGACAGCCGGCATTTTAACAATGGCGGTGGACTGGACAGTGGACACACGCACCACTTTCTGAACTATAGCTGATGGAATATATTTTGATTCTCATATTTAATTATTCTACACCTTACCTGCATCTGTGTTGGAAGAGAGCCAGCTGCCTGGATCCAGTTGTCTGTTAACGAGGCAGTCGGACATTTCACGTGTCACGCTGCACTATAACATACTAAATGTGCTATATATTAACAGTTTAACAATAATAAACAGTATTTATGTTAGCGTGGGAGATATTTAAATTTATCTGAGCTAAATGAAGCTATCTGGACTCGTTACGTCATGCCTAACATGCTGCTGAAAATGAAGACACCAGGTTGATTTTTAATTTATTTATTTATTCAACACCACAAACTCATGTCACAAACACTGAGAATTAAATTGAACACTTTTAAAAACACGTTAACCGAACTTTAATGAACTGGACTCTGTTGTTTTCATCCTGGTGGAAACTGGACCCACATCCGAACCGCCGGTCCGCTTCGTGGAACAGCTTCGACCTCGCAGGAAAAAAATAAAAATAAAACCTCAGTTGGTTGTTCTGTGATCGAACTAAACACAAGGAAAGATTATTAAGAACATTGTTTACCTTGTAGCGCTGCTGTAAATCAGCTGATTCTCACGGACTAAAGTCAGACATGTTGACGCGGTTCCGGTCCAGTCAGCAACTGGTGTGCAGCTTGCTAGATGAAGCGGCCCCACTTGGTGTCAAATCTGTTGACTCTTATCCAAATTCCAGCTTTAAGAGTCAGAGAGTCAGAGAGTCAGAGTCAGAGAGAGTCTGAGAGTCTTTATTGTCATTTGCACCGCATGTGGTACATGTGATGAAAACGAGATTATGTACACGGGGTCCCAGTTACATCCAACAACAAATGCAAGAGAAAAACAGTAATAACATCTAGAATTAACTAAGAAAAACATCAACTAGTAATACACTAAGCCTAATATAGTGGAAATAAACAGCAGCACGAACATGAGTTTGTATGAGCAGATGGTCACAGATGAACACAGCAACAAGAAAACAGATCAGCATCAGCATCATGTGATATTTTGCAGTGTTTCCATCCATCCATCCATCCATCCATCCATTTTCTTCCGCTTATCCGGGGTCGGGTCGCGGGGGTAGCAGCCTAAGTAGGGAGGCCCAGACTTCCCTCTCCCCAGCCACTTGGAGCAGCTCCTCTGGGGGAATCCCAAGGCGTTCCCAGGCCAGCCGAGAAACATAGTCCCTCCAGCGTGTCCTGGGTCTTCCTCTGGGTCTCCTCCCGGTGGGACATGCCCGGAACACCTCACCAGGGAGGCGTCCAGGAGGCATCCTAACCAGATGCCCGAGCCACCTCAACTGGCTCCTCTCGATGTGGAGAAGCAGCGGCTCTACTCCGAGTCCCTCCCGGATGACTGAGCTTCTCACCCTATCTCTAAGGGAGAGTCCAGCCACCCTGCGGAGAAAACTCATTTCAGCCGCTTGTATCCGAGATCTTGTTCTTTCGGTCATAACCCAAAGCTCATGACCATAGATGAGGGTGGGAACGTAGATCGATCGGTAAATTGAGAGCTTTGCCTTTTGACTCAGCTCTCTCTTCACCACGACAGACCGGTACAGCGCCCGCTTCACTGCGGACGCTGCACCTATCCGCCTATCGATCTCACGCTCCAGTTTTCCCTCATTCGTGAACAAGATCCCGAGATACTTAAACTCCTCCACTTGGGGCAGGACCTCCTCCCCGACCCGGAGAGGGCATGCTACCCTTTTCCGGCTCAAGACCATGGCCTCGGATTTGGAGGAACTGATCCTCATCCCGGCCGCATCACACTCGGCTGCAAACCGCTCCAGTGAAAGTTGTAAATCACGAACTGATGAAGCCAGTAGGACCACATCATCTGCAAAAAACAGAGAAGCGATTCTAAGGTCACCAAAACGGATCCTCTCAACACCTTGGCTGCGCCTAGAAATTCTGTCCATAAAAGTTATGAACAGAATCGGTGACAAAGGGCAACCTTGGCGGAGTCCAACTCTCACCGGAAACGAGCCTGACTTACTGCCGGCAATGCGGACCAAGCTCTGACACCGGTCGTACAGGGACCTAACAGCCCTTATCAAAGGGCCTGGTACCCCATACTCCCGGAGTACCCCCCACAGAACCCCCCGAGGGACGCGGTCGAATGCCTTCTCCAAGTCCACAAAGCACATGTAAACTGGTTGGGCAAACTCCCACGCACCCTCCAGGACCCTGTTGAGGGTGTAGAGCTGGTCCAGTGTTCCACGACCAGGACGAAAACCACACTGCTCCTCCTGAATCCGAGGTTCGACTATCCGACGGACCCTCCTCTCCAGAACCCCTGAATAGACCTTACCAGGGAGGCTTAAGAGTGTGATCCCCCTATAGTTGGAACACACCCTACGGTCCCCCTTTTTGAATAGGGGAACCACCACCCCAGTCTGCCAATCCAAGGGAACTGCCCCCGATGTCCACGCGATATTGCAGAGTCGCGTAAGCCAACACAACCCTACAACATCCAGAGCCCTAAGGAACTCCGGGCGAATCTCATCCACCCCCGGAGCCTTGCCACCGCGGAGCTTTTTAACCACCTCGGCGACCTCAGCACCAGAGATCGGAGAACCCGACCCAAAGTCCCCAGGCTCTGCTTCCTCAGTGGAAGACGTGCCAGTAGGATTGAGGAGGTCTTCGAAGTATTCCGCCCACCGACTCACAACATCCCGAGTTGAGGTCAGCAGCACGCCACCTCCACCATAAATGGTGTTGGTCTCGTACCTCTTTCCCCCCCTGAGACGCCGGATGGTGGACCAGAATCGCCTCGAAGCCGTACGGAAGTCATTCTCCATGGCCTCTCCGAACTCCTCCCACGCCCGAGTTTTTGCCTCAGCAACCACCCGAGCCGCATGCCGCTTGGACTGCCGGTACCTATCAGCTGCTTCCGGGGTCCCACAAGCCAAAAAGGCCCAATAGGACTCCTTCTTCAGCCTGACAGCATCCCTCACTGCCGGTGTCCACCACCGGGTTCGAGGGTTGCCACCACGACAGGCACCAACAACCTTGCGGCCACAGCTCCGATAAGCTGCCTCGACAATAGAGGCGCGGAACACGGCCCACTCGGACTCCATGTCCCCCGCCTCCCTCGGAACGTGTTCAAAGCTCTCCCGGAGGTGGGAGTTAAAGCTCCGTCTTACGGGAGACTCTGCCAGACGTTCCCAGCAGACCCTCACAATACGTTTGGGTCTGCCAGGTCTGACCGGCATCCTCCCCCACCATCGGAGCCAACTCACCACCAGGTAGTGGTCAGTTGACAGCTCCGCCCCTCTTCTCACCCGAGTGTCCAAGACATGCGGCCGCAGATCAGATGAGACGACAACAAAGTCGATCATCGAACTGCGACCTAGGGTGTCCTGGTGCCAAGAGCACATATGGACACCCTTATGCTTAAACATGGTGTTCGTTATGGACAATCCATGACGAGCACAGAAGTCCAATAACAGAACACCACTCTGGTTCAGATCAGGGGGGCCGTTCCTCCCAACCACACCCCTCCAGGTCTCACTGTCATTGCCCACGTGAGCGTTGAAGTCCCCCAGTAGAACAAGGGAGTCCCCAGGAGGCGCACTCTCCAATACCCCCTCCAAGGACTCCAAAAAGGGTGGGTAGTCTGAGCTGCCGTTTGGTGCATAGGCACAAACAACAGTCAGAGCCCGTCCCCCCACACGTAGGCGAAGGGAGGC
>JBBPBX010089362.1:0-14315 GCA_038048925.1 Garcialebias charrua
ATCAGCTCTGTAAAAATGACTCCAACACCTCCTCGTCCACCCTCCTGTCCAGGTGTTGTAGGTCTGGACGCAGAGGACATCTGGGTCCATTCTTCAGGTGAAGACATTTCTGTGAATTGATGATAAAACACACAGACACACACAGTAGATATTATATGCAGTATACTGTATATTAAGACAATGGGTCAAACTAATGTCTTCAGACTCCACCACCTCCTCGTGCACGCTCCTGGATGTCCAGGTGTTGTAGGTCTGGACGCAGAGGACATCTGGGTCCATTATGGGCTGAATGCTGCATCCACTTTGTCACTTCCCTCATCAGAACCACAGAAAATCAACAGATTTACATCAAAGAATATTGTTGAGTACTATTCTTTTTGTTGATGCAATCTTACCTGCTGTGATGTGAAAGTCTGGGTTACTAGTGGTTCAACAGGAAGAGCCTCAGGTGATGGACTGGAGACCTGGAAACCTGAAAACACAAACAAAATAAAATAAAAGAATAATATATTTAACAGATATTTTAAAAGGGACTAATTTTTTAAACTATAAATTAATGTTGAATAATTATTAGAAACATTAACTAATATATTACCATTTCAGTGCTGTGAAAACTATTTACATGTAGAATTCCTTCTGACTCTCAACTATCAGCTGCTGTGTCACAGAGCTGCTGCACTTCCTGAAGTGAAAAGTCTCCAAAAACCAGCAGGAGCTGAAAAAAAATTATAACCTGCTGTTTACTGGAAATAACTTTGGCTTCTCTGAAGACAAACCGCTAAAATATAAAGTTTTAAATGGCTAAATTGGACGGATCGCGTTTGTATCTTGTCCATTGTAAACAAGGTGCGCAGTTGACGCGAGTCTGTCTGTGACGTCATAATCGCGCAACGGGAAACCCCGTATTTATCATGTGGAAAAAAAGGCGCTAATTTTAAACTGTTTTTGAGAGGAATTTTTATTAATTTAACATTGTTTTAGCAAAAACGATCAGAGGTCAATCTTAAAGGACAACACCCACCATGACACTAACAATTCACCATATTGGACAATTACTGTAATTTATTATTAGGTCTATTTTCATTTTTGCATTTGGGACAGGCGAGGGTTAAAAAAAACAACCCACTCCCGAATGAATCCGGAAACCTGGCCGAAGAGTCCCGAAGGGTCATGCCTTTTGTTACATCGATCTCCACCCAGAAGGCAGAAGGTAGGAGTGAGTTTCCATGGAGGTTTATGAGAGAGAGTGCGTTAAAACTGCATATTTCCTGCATATTTCCTGGTGCATTTGTGTGTATATGGACCAGCGCTCTGATCTTATTTATTATTTATTTTATAACACCGCTGCGGACCTGTTGCTGCTCTCATTCATTCTGCCCAATGGAGCGAGCCGCGAGCCGCGCGCGTTCTGGCTCCTCGTTCCGCTGGTCACCTTTGAAGTTCCTCGTGCCGGTGTAATTTGCTCCCTCGAGTGTATGTATCTGCTCTTATCTCTCGTCAGCCTTGTTGCGAGGAGCACGGGTCGGGCAGCACGCGCGCGGGCAGAGCTCAGCTGCGCGGCTGGCTGCCTTTCTGATCACGGGGCGAGAGAATAAAAAGCCGATGCGGAAATGAATGAATTTGTCGCGATCAAACGAATTAAACTAGTATGTCTAAGTGGATGCTCGCTAAGAATATGATAGACATGAGTGAGCGACAGCAGGATTAATCAACACAGGCAGCTTTAGGGAATATTTAAAAATGCTTCCTTTTTCTTTTCCTCGCTCGGCTCGCCTGTAACTCCAAGGCGTCACTTTGGTGACGTGAATGCCCAAGTGAATGCCCATATATGGAGAGGGGCAGATTTTCCCGGAGCTGCATGCTAAAATCTGCTATAAATCATGAAATAACACATTTAGTGTTATTTCTCCACAATATAAGTAAACGCTCCTGTATTATTTTTAAATAAACTAATAAATATTAATGGCGATGCAATTTGAAAACATGGTGGGTGTTGGGCTTTAATATATATATATATATGTTGTGCCATTTTATGGAAAGTTAAAAGATGATGTCAGTGGAGCTTTAACACAATGTCATTTGTTTTGATCCTCTCTGTAATATACACTGTTCACCATTTTAGTTAGTTTCTGTTGCTATTTCTATCTATATTTTGTTTTTATTTTTTGTTTTCCTGTCTGCTTTGCTTGTTTGTTTCTATTGTACAGCACTTTGGTTGGCCTTGTGTCTGTTTAAGTGCTCTAAAAATAAAGTGGTATGGTATGGTATATATTTCAAATGTTTATTTCTTTTAATGTTGATGGTTATAACTGATAACTAATGAAAACCCTAAATTCAGTATCTCAGAAAATTGGGATATTACTTAGACCACTGGGAAAAAAATAGGATTTTTAGAAATGTTGGCCAACTAAAAAGTATGAACATGAAAAGTATGAGCATGTACAGCATCAATACTTAGTTAAGATTCCTTTTGTCTGGATTACTGCAGCAATGCGTTGTGGCATGGAGTCGATCAGTCTGTGCCACTGCTCAGGTGTTATGAGCCCAGGTTATTCTTGCAGATTTAATTTTCCAACAGGACTTGGCACCTGCAAATAGTGCCAGTACCTGGTTTAAGGACCATGGTATCCCTGTTCTTAACTGACCAGCAAACTCGCCTGACCGTAACCCCAGAGAAAATCTATGGAGTATTGTGAAGAAGATGCGATACACCAGACCCAACAATTCAGAAGAGATGAAGGCCACTATCAGAGCAACCTGGGCTCTCATAACACCTGAGCAGTGACACAGACTGACTGACTCCATGCCACGCTGCGTTACTGCATTAATCCAGGCAAAAGGAGCCACATTTAAGTATTGATGTTGTAAATGCTCATACTTTTCATGTTCATATTTTTAAGTTGGTCAACATTTCTACAAATCTTTATTATTATTTTTTATTGGTCTTAAGTAAAATTCAAATTTTCTGAGATATCGAATTTAGGGTTTTCATTAGTTGTCAGTTATAATCATCAACATTAGAAGAAATAAACATTTGAAATATATCAGTCTGTGTGTAATGAATGAATATAATATACAAGTTGCACTTTTTGAAAGGAATTACTGAAATAAATCAACCTTTTCATGATATTCTAATTGTATGACCAGTCATCAATTCAGTTTGTCACAACTTAAGGTTTGAACAATGGGAAGTCCTTAAAGGTCCGCTGACATGATTAGTTTACTATTCATAAAATTGCTCAAAATATATCGTTTTTGCAAACAAAATGATTAATCACTTTAATTTTGCTTTAAAAGTGATTTTGAACTTCAAGCCGTGTTTAATCATGGGAAAACCGATTACACACGAACGCACCATCTGTGACGTAACACCGGGCAGAGCTCTGGGCTTGTCACAGTGCGCGTGTGTGAGCAGCTCCACATGAAGGTCAGTCTGATACAGCATCAGACCTAAATTAGATCCTGTTGTTTCTTGTTCCATCACCCAAACTATTTTCTGCTTCCCAAAATGAAGACAAATAGCTCAAATCTTCACATAGATTGATAAATTCATCGTGTTTTAAATTGTCCGCTATTAAAGAGACCAGAGCCCTCTGCCTCTCACTACGTCACAGATGGTGCGTTCGTGTGTAATCGGTTTTCCCATGATTAAACACGGCTTGAAGTTCAAAATCACTTTTAAAGCAAAATTAAAGTGATTTATCATTTTGTTTTCAAAAACGAACATATTTAAATGTTAAAATATATATATTTTGAGCAATTTTATGAATAGTAAAAAAAAAAAATCATGTCAATGGACCTTTAAGCATGTTAGGATGTTTGATGAGCTGTTCACCTAATACACAGATATAATGTTAATTATTTCATGACACTCACTGTGCAGGGTCTGAAAAATCCAGGCATCTTCATGCAGGACAGCTTGGTGTGTGTCATGGAAATCTACGGCAGTAAGATCAAAACAGAAAGTCCACGATGTGAGCTGTGTAGAAATTACAGCGACACAAAAATGAACATGTGCACTTTCAGCTGGACAATGAACTACCTGCAAAGACAACATGAAAATGACAAACATCTTGTCCTTACATGATTGGTGTGGTGCAATGTGTAGATGCAGAGGTGCTAGTGGGAGGCAGGTAGGCAGGACAGAGAGGACACTTGTCCATCCATGAGGAAAGTCCACAATGTGAGCTGTGTAGAAATTACAGCAACACAAAAATGAACATGTGCGTCAACATCTGCAGAAATGAAAACACAGACAGCAACAACTTCTCTGTGTGGTGTGGTGCACATGTGTGGATGGACCAGGGGGGCGTGACGCTTTGGAGGCTGTCGAGAGAGAGGTGATATCACAGTAGATGTAGCATAAAACAAAAAATAAAGGAAAAACATTGACATGTCTTTGCTGTACCTTTCCGACGATGCTGTGGTGGTATGTGAAGGTGGGCAGGTCAGTGATGGGATGGTGGAGCTGGTGGAGAGGAGGAGCAGCAGGCTGTGAACATGAGCAGATACAAATTGATTAACAGATGAAGTTACTGTGTGTAACATGACACAACTCAGAAAAATAAAAAATAACATTTCATTACTGTACCTGGAGGGAGGGAGCGGGGAGGCGTCTTTTACTGGGGAGAGGGTGAGCTGTCCATGGACTCCTCCTGGCTTGCTGCAGGAGGACTGGCTGGAGTTGGTTCTTCTGGTGCACCAGCAGATCCTGGAGGAGCTGCAGAGACCTTGGTGACGAACCTTAACATTCTGCTCTGCACAGCCTCTTGTTTCTTGTCAAAAAAACAAACAAACGTTGAACTCCAGGGGAGATGCATTAAATACAACTCTTCATCAAGTCATTCAGTTTACCATCTTCTAGACCAGGTAAAATCTTCTGAACACATTCAAAAGTGTTGGTAAGTGCTTTGGGATACTTGAGGTGAGCCCAAACAGCAGGAAGGCATCCACACATCTGGGACAGCTGACAATAATGTCACTTTCAGTGAACATTCCAACTTTCACAGGCTGGTAACAAAGTTCATGCTCGTAGTGAACTGGATTTGTGTCATGGTCACTGGTGATGGTAACAAGTGCCACAGCAGCATCTCCATCAGCTCTGGCTCATCCTAAAAAGAATGAAAGAGATCAGAATCAAATGCTTTATAACCGTTTGACTTTTTTTTTCGCAAGATGGCCGCGCTCAGAGCAGCCGCAGCTTCACGAGTTCCCGGTTCATCTCTAGTTTTTAGTAATTTTAATAGTGTTTTTGTACCTGACTCTGCACGTTTTTTGCGGGTGAATTATAGCCGAACTGAACTGTTAAGAATCGGAGCGGATTTACCACAGGGCACAGCTGAAATCAGCAACGAACTCAAATCAGAGCTCGGAAGATTGGAGCTGCTAAGAACGTCCTTCTGGAAGCAGATGCGCTCCAGGGGAAAGAAAAGGAAGCGGTGCTCTCGTGGAAAGAAGAGAGGTTGCCGTGCAGGAATTATGACGAGACTGCGGGCAGACGCTAAAACCGGTAGACCCCCGATGCCGGCTCTTTTTCTGTCTAACGTCCGCTCGCTGGACAACAAAATGGATCTACTTCGTTTGAGAGTGACCACGTCGGAGGAGATGAGAAGGTGCTCCGTGCTCTGCCTCACGGAAACGTGGATCTCGGAGGACACACCAGACTCTGTTTACGAGCTGGATAATAGGCTCTTTTTCAGAACAGACCGGTGCACCGAGACTACAGGGAAAACACGAGGCGGCGGTGTTTGTATTTACGTGCACAAAGACTGGTGCACGAACTGTTCCGTGATTAAAAGGCTTTGTTCAGCTGCCGTCGAGTTGATCACAGTAAGATGTAGGCCGCATTACCTTCCTCGCGACCATGCTGTGATTTTAATAACAGCTATTTACATAGCACCCGATGCTAATGCTAATGACGCCCAGGGAGAAATTCATGACTTACTCACCTCGCTGCAGTGTAAATATCCTGAGGGGCTTTTCATTGTTTGCGGAGACGTCAATCACGTAGATCTTCAAGTCTCCCTCCCAGCCTTCAATAAGAACGTCTTCACAGCTACGAGAGGAGATAAAACGCTCGACCAAGTCTTCACTAATGTAAAGGGGGCGTACACGGCGAAGACACGCCCAGCGCTCGGAGCTTCCGATCACGACTCTCTGATCCTGGCACCAAGACAGCTCCCCCCACTCAGGCGCTCCAAGCCGGAACAAAGAGAGATAACAATCTGGCCTCAAGATAGTTCCCCCATGTTGAGAGACTGTTTTGAGAAGACAAACTGGTCTGTTTTCAGAGAAGCAGCTACTGATGGAAGTTCAGTGGACATGGAACTGTACGCTTCCTCAGTCCTGGGCTACATCAGTACATGCTCTGAAAATGTATCCATAAAAAAATATGTTAAATCCTACCCGAACCGGAAACCCTGGTTAAATAAAGAAGTTCACGCCTTGCTAGCAGCCAGGGACACTGCATTCAAGTCAGGAGATAAAGAGGAGCTGAGAAAGAGCAGGAAAGAACTGAAGGATGGCATTAAGAAGGCCAAGGCCACGTATGCACAGAGGATCGAGGGACAGTTCACCTCACAAGACCCACGGAGCATGTGGAAGGGTATTAAATGCATAACAGATTACAAAGGCAAGAACAAACAATGCCCCAGGGACCCATCTCTGCCTGATGCCCTCAATAAGTTTTATGCACGTTTTGATGATCCAAACAGACCAGCTAGCACCAGACTCACCTCATCACCAGATGAAGAGCATCTCAGGGTGTCCGCAGCAGAAGTGAGAGGCAGTCTCAGAAAGATTAATCCTCATAAAGCAACCGGACCAGACAACATCCCAGGGAAAGTTCTGAAGGAATGTGCGGACCAGCTCTGTGAGGTGCTGGCTGACATCTTCACCACCTCACTTGCACTGGAGTCAGTTCCCACCTGCCTGAAGACCGCGACCATCATCCCAGTCCCAAAGAGCTCCACAGTGACTGGTCTGAATGACTATAGACCGGTGGCCCTCACCCCGATAGTCGCTAAATGTTTTGAGAAACTGGTCATGTCCCACATCAAGGCAACCGTCAACATCAACGAGGACCCTCATCAATACGCATACCGTGAGAACCGATCAACAGAGGACGCCATTTCTTCCGTGGTCCACACTGCTCTCACCCACCTGGATCAGAAGGACTCATACGTGCGTCTGCTCTTTGTGGACTTCACATCTGCCTTCAACACCATGATCCCCCAAACTCTGATAGACAAACTATCTACACTTGGACTAAGCCCCTCTATTTGTAACTGGGTACTAGACTTCTTAACAGACAGACCACAGTCCGTGAAGATCCACAACTTCTCCTCCTCCACCATAACCCTCAGCACTGGCTCTCCTCAGGGATGTGTGCTGAGCCCCCTTCTGTTCACTCTGCTCACATATGATTGTACAGCCACACTTCCAGGCTGTCATATTGTTAAGTTTGCAGATGATACAGCGGTGGTGGGATGCATCACAAACAATGATGAGTCCAGCTACAGACAGGAGGTGGAACACCTGGAGAGCTGGTGCAAAGAGAATAATCTTCACATGAATGTGAAGAAGACAAAGGAGATGATTGTGGACTTCAGAAGGAACAAACACACCCATGCCCCACTGAAAATAGGTGGGTCTGCAGTGGAAGTGGTCTCCAGCTACAAATACTTGGGTGTACACATGAATGATAACCTCAGCTGGAGCAACAACACCACCAGCCTGATCAAGAAAGGTCATCAGAGACTCTACTTCCTCAGACGGCTGAGACGTGCTGGTCTGAGCAGCCCAGTTCTCACCTCGTTCTACAGGTGTGCAGTGGAGAGCGTCCTGTGCTCCAGCATCAACGTGTGGCATGGAGGCTGCACAGTTGAAGAGAGGAAAGCTCTACAGAGAGTGGTGAAGGCTGCACAGAAGTCTGTTGGAGTCAGTCTCCCCACAATCACAGACATTTACACCTCCAGATGCAGGAAAAGAGCCACCTGCATCATGAAAGACCTCACTCATCCAGCACACTCACTCTTTGCCCCACTCCCCTCAGGACGGAGGTTGAGGAGCATCAAGTGTAGAACCACTAGACTGAGGAACAGCTTCTACCCTGAGGCTGTTAGACTCATGAATAAATAAAAATAAAATAAAAAATAAACACTGCAAAATATCACATCATACTGATGCTGATCTGTTTTCTTGTTGCTGTGTTCATCTGTGACCATCTGCTCATACAAACTCATGTTCGTGCTGCTGTTTATTCCCACTATATTAAGCTTAGTGTATTACTAGTTGATGTTTTTCTTAGTTCTAGATGTTATTACTGTTTTTCTATTGCATTTGTTGTTGGATGTAACTGGGACCCCGTGTACATAATCTCGTTTTCATCACATGTACCACATGCGGTGCAAATGACAATAAAGACTCTCTGACTCTGACTCTGACTGATAAGGCTTTTCATAGTAAATGGGAGATGCGTCGTAACCACGAAACGTCATAACTCGAGACCTTCGTAACCCGAGGACTACCTGTACTTTATTGTAACTCTACTTCAGCTTACAAAATCCTACATTTTCAGTTCAGCCTATTATAGATGATTTATTGACCAACCATTTTTTGATCCTGCATAAATGAATTGCAGGTCTCTCTCGTAAATTAGTCCTTGAGGCTCAATGAGACTAACCTGTATAAAGGTTCAATAAAAAAAAAAAACATTTTCATTATTTTCCTTAAAACATAACAAACATGTGTCTGTGTGCAGGAGCTGGCAAACCCTACGGTGGATGCACCTGGTAAAGGTTACATTGGTAAGTATGGTGCAAAAGTATCAAGTGCTAATCTATAAAAAAGAAAAGGCGCAGCCTCCTTTTTGTTAAATACAAATTTCTCAAACGTGTGTGAACTTTTGCTCTAAGCTGCTATTTTGATTCAAGTGTTTTGCGTATGTAGCTATGATGGTTATGGTTGTACAGCAATAACAGATGAGGATTCTAATAAACAAAACACTGACTGCAGCGTTCTTTCTGTACTCTTGAAGTGCCCAACGTGGACCTGCCGCCTCTGTGTTCGTCCCGCTTCCGGTCGGGCCCGCCAGGAGAACAGGCCCAGGCTGCTAGCCAGTTCATTGCAGATGTTATTGAAAGGTTCGATAAACCCTCAACATGCTCTTGTAGTTTTCCACTGCGGTTTGCTCACTCGTCGTCGTTGCATGTTTGTGCTGCAGCTCTGAGGTGATCAAGGCAGAAGACTTGTGCATCGACAGAGGAAAGGTGAAAACTTATAAATGAGCACATAAACTAGTGACGACTGTGACTGTTGGGTCATAATTCAGCTGGTTCTTGTTGCAGCTCTGCTGGGTCCTTTATTGTGACATCATGTGTCTCGACTATGATGGGAACATTCTGGATGCTTCTGTCGTCGCCCTGCTGGCTGCCCTGAATAACAGTAAGTGCTTTGAATGTGGAGCGGTCTACAACTAGAGAGGGGAAAACATGGTTACAGGAGTCCCTTGCTACTTAGCGGTTTGTTTATCGCGGTTTTTCAAAATAAGATTGGACATGACACACAATTGGCTTATTTTAAATTATTTAGCACCTGCTGCACATTTGTGCAGCCCAGAGCTGCAGAATAAGCTTCCTCATGCAGCTTTGTGCAGTCCATACTGCAGGATAAATTTCCTGCTGCAGTTAAACAGCTGATCAGATGTTCAGTGAGCAGAGCAGAGGGCGTGGCCAAGAGCGCTTATAGGCATGTACCGGTAGGTATCTCTGCAGACAGAAGGCATGGTGTAGTGGCAGAGAATCGGACTTGTTATCCGAAGGACCCAGGTTCGAACCCCGGCCACGGCACACCTTGGGGTGTCTATGAGTGCACATCTATTTTCCCCAGCTCCCCGAGCGCGACAACGCTGCTCACTGCACCACCTGGTGGTAGTTGGGTTAAATGCAGAAGACCAATTTCGTCTGTCAAGTATGGGAACATACACAGATGACAAATGTGACAAATTATTATTATTATTATATCTGGGGGGCCACATCTGATTGAACGAAGCGTATCCGGGGGACACATCTGATTGGACGACAGCAAAATAGGCGTGTCTGGAGGGCCACATCTGATTGGACAGAAAAAAAGCTGTTTGTATTAACCACAGACATATTATGTCTATAGTGTTAACTGGTTCGACATTAGCGGCGTCTCCATAACTTCTCTTTCCACCTTTCTTAACGCAGAACTTCCGGTTACATTTCAAAATAAGAGCAACATAAATAAGTACTGGGGAGGGCTAAATGTTTGTTTTTTTAATACCTAGCCATTACATTAAAGCTGCTATACGTAGTTTTTGGAACACGCTGGAACTTAGAAAAATTTTGAACAGAGACACGTTTCTGGTCCCTCCCCCTTGCTCTCGGCTGAACTGCAGCTCAGCCTCCATAGCTCCGCCTCCACTGCATGTCCTGTCGCAGCCGCTGCGATGTTCTGTTTATATGTTAATCAAACGTTCTAAAAAATAAAATAAAAACATGGAGCGCTGGTCCAGAACACCAGGAAATCTGCAGAGCCTCACGCAGCCACGTTGAACCCTAATTTAATTCGCTCGTGACAGATTCATTCATTTCAGTCATGGAGTCAGCGGAGGAGGAAGCGATCACTTGACTTTTGGCAAAAAAACAAAAGAAAAGTCCAGATCAGGGATGAAGAAGGGGAATTTAATACATTTGTGTCACATACAAAACAGTCCTGCATCGCTTTGCAATCCTTTGAACAAGAACGTGCACGGCCGCTGGGGCTGGAACAGGCGGGGGCGTGGGTTAGGGGCGTGAGAAGCTCTGTTTTTATTGGCTGGTTAAAAACTGTTTTTATTGGCTGGTTAAAAACTCTGTTTTTATTGGCTGGTTAAAAACTCTGTTTTTATTGGCTGGTTAACGGCGGGTCACTGTGGGTTTTTAGAAATGCTTTTAGTACCACCTGGAGAAGCAAAGGGACAATAGTTTTTTTCAGAGATTACTTTGTCTAACATCAGTCTGTCAGGAGATAGTGACAGAGTGAAGAAATATGTAAAAAGATTTTTTTTTAGAAAAGTTACATATAGCAGCTTTAAAAAACAAAATCCGGTTTGGTTGTTGAATAATGTGAAAATAGTTACAATCGATTAATAAAGAAAGAAAAATAAAGTAACCAAAATAATACTTAAACTGGCATTGGGACAAAGGATGTTTCCTTTAACTTCACATTTTCTTGTTCAACCTTTTAAATCAGTCACTGCAGATGAGTGATGGTCAGTTTCTGTAAGATTTCTGCAACTGGACCAGGTACAGTATTTCTGTTTACTGGTTAGCTTCCTCAGCTGTCTCACATTTTAAGGGTCAATCCTACTCCATGTTTCAGCTCCTTTCATAGATCAGCTCTCATAGAAGAGCACTTCTAAAGAGGGAATTTTGTTTTCAGCTTTTGTTTTGGACCATTATCTCGTTACAGGACTCATGATCTTTAATTGAGACCAGACTTTTTGACAAATGGGAGCCGGTTTTGCTTCAGATGCTTCATATTTCATTGTACCCAGACCACACTCAAGCCAACCTGTGTCAGATCCTACAACCCAAGAACAAAAGAGAATCTTCTTGTGTTTGACAGCAGATATGACACTGTTTCTTAGAAACCTTCAGTAAAAAACAAAAAAAGACCTGACGTAACTTACCTAAAGAGCCAGTAAATACAGCTAGCCAATCAGTGTTTGCCCTTTAGAAACACCTATTCTCCAGAAACGCCCACTTTTGGTCTGCAGAGAACACCTCCATGCAGGTGGCAGGGAGCTGAAATCATGACGTTCTGTGTCTTTTAGAGCGTTTAGAGTTTATAAACATTGTTTAGAATATTGCAAGAGTGGGAAGGGTTTAAAACGCCTTTATACATCCATCCATCCATCCATTTTCTTCCGCTTATCCGGGGTCGGGTCGCGGGGGTAGCAGCCTAAGTAGGGAGGCCCAGACTTCCCTCTCCCCAGCCACTTGGAGCAGCTCCTCTGGGGGAATCCCAAGGCGTTCCCAGGCCAGCCGAGAAACATAGTCCCTCCAGCGTATCCTGGGTCTTCCTCTGGGTCTCCTCCCGGTGGGACATGCCCGGAACACCTCACCAGGGAGGCGTCCAGGAGGCATCCTAACCAGATGCCCGAGCCACCTCAACTGGCTCCTCTCGATGTGGAGAAGCAGCGGCTCTACTCCGAGTCCCTCCCGGATGACTGAGCTTCTCACCCTATCTCTAAGGGAGAGTCCAGCCACCCTGCGGAGAAAACTCATTTCAGCCGCTTGTATCCGAGATCTTGTTCTTTCGGTCATAACCCAAAGCTCATGACCATAGATGAGGGTGGGAACGTAGATCGATCGGTAAATTGAGAGCTTTGCCTTTTGACTCAGCTCTCTCTTCACCACGACAGACCGGTACAGCGCCCGCTTCACTGCGGACGCTGCACCTATCCGCCTATCGATCTCACGCTCCAGTTTTCCCTCATTCGTGAACAAGATCCCGAGATACTTAAACTCCTCCACTTGGGTAAGGACCTCCTCCCCGACCCGGAGAGGGCATGCTACCCTTTTCCGGCTCAAGACCATGGCCTCGGATCACATTCAGCTGCAAACCGCTCCAGCGAAAGCTGTAGATCACGAGCTGATGAAGCCAATAGGACCACATCATCTGCAAAAAACAGAGAAGCGATTCTAAGGCCACCAAAACGGATCCTCTCAACACCTTGGCTGCGCCTAGAAATTCTGTCCATAAAAGTTATAAACAGAATCGGTGACAAAGGGCAACCTTGGCGGAGTCCAACTCTCACCGGAAACGAGCCTGACTTACTGCCGGCAATGCGGACCAAGCTCTGACACCGGTCGTACAGGGACCTAACAGCCCATATCAATGGGCCTGGTACCCCATACTCCCGGAGTACCCCCCACAGAACCCCCGAGGGACGCGGTCGAATGCCTTCTCCAAGTCCACAAAGCACATGTAAACTGGTTGGGCAAACTCCCACGCACCCTCCAGGACCCTGTTGAGGGTGTAGAGCTGGTCCAGTGTTCCACGACCAGACGAAAACCACACTGCTCCTCCTGAATCCGAGGTTCGACTATCCGACGGACCCTCCTCTCCAGAACCCCTGAATAGACCTTACTAGGGAGGCTTAAGAGTGTGATCCCTCTGTAGGGATACAGCACTCTCATGTCCGTATGGAATATGGGCCTCTCCGCATCTCTCTGAAACTCTCAGTGTTACACTTTCTTGGACACCTCAAGGACACAAGTGGACACTACTTTTTGTTAGAATTATGTTGAATTAATGGACACCAATTAATCAGATTGAACTTTCTTTTTAATGTGTGTTAATTCAGAATTGATCAACAGTATATTTTTGTCATTTAATGATGATTTTACTAAGCTGGTATATTTTAAATATGCCAAAGTTAAGAGAACATCTCAGAATGATCTTGCTTTAAACTGTCTGCTCTCTGCAGAATAAGTGTCTAAAGTTGAATGAACAATCCGTTCTATTTGTTTGAACTGTTTTTGGAACGAAAGAAAAGTTCTAGACATAACTTAATCTTCGGTCTCCCGTCCGTTCTAAAAACAATTCATCTGTGCTCAAACAGAGAGTGCTCTGTTTTCACACCTGCAGGTTTTGTTTTGTCTCCGTGCTGGGACTCAGTACTCTGGGAGAAGCTGAGCTGATGAGTTCTCGGGGAGAAGGGAAGACGCACGGACGTTTTTCTCCAAGCTGATGTACGTCCCGGCCATGCACCAAGGGCCCACGTCTTCAGCAAAGGTTCAAACAGCACGTCAGCTGTGAACCCCTTCGAGTGTCACAGCTCCAAGCGGTGACACTCTTTCTGGAAGTTATCTTGAAACAAAACCAGAGCTGGGCATTACTCTGGGAGGCCGACGCAGACGGTCTCGAGACCGTGGCAAGATGAACGTGGGTCGCCTGTAAAACGCAGCAGCATGCGCGTCTGGCTTGACTAATTTACCGGAGTCGAGACAGGATCATCTTCACGAAGGTAAAAGTCGTTTCATCACGGTACGGACGTCCAGCCGAAACCGAGCAGAGGGTGCTATCTCTGGTTAAACATCTCAAGATAAGATTCAACCATTTCCTTTCAATCTTTTATCTTTCCTCCTTAAACTCCTCCTTATGTTTATTTTCATCATGGTAAACTTTAAGTAATGTGCCAACAGAAAGGTCCAACTGTCTGTTTGTTTTAATTTGAATTCTTGTCAACGTAGTTATTAAATCAGAGCTAATATCGATACAAATGTTTAATGTAATTTTTGTGA
>JBBPBX010089366.1:0-14315 GCA_038048925.1 Garcialebias charrua
CTCTCACTGGAACAGGTCGCCTGGCCTACAGCAGCTTATCACCTGCTTCCACGCTGCCAAGCCAAAGCCACCGACCGGGTACCCCCACTGTATAAATCGATCTGTGCTCGCTCAGATAATTCCTGCTAAGGGAACACCAAGGATGGCTAATGTGTACATTGTCAAGTCAATAGGAAAATATTAGCTGAACAGCTTAAGAGAGAAGGAGAGAACACAGCCGCTGCATGCATGAAAGGGTGTATCTTATGTCAGGCGCCTCGTTCTGGTCCCTCGGTGCATCTGTCAGTCTCTGATCTCAGGGTTGTATGCAGGCAGGGGAGTCATAGATGCTGCATTAGAATAAGAGTGGACTGCAGGAGTGCCTCAGAGGCAGACTGTGTCCTGACGCAGCCGCCCACCCTTGTCTTTTCAGCTGGGCCTTCTCATGCTCACCCCTTTCATTCCTGCAGCTCAGGGGGACTTGGGCTTGTCCCAATGCACTAAACAGATGGGCATTGCACAAAGGGCCACGTTTCACTGCAAGCTGGTGTACTACATGGATGATTACACCTAAATACCAAACCCTGAATTGATACAGTGGCTCGTGGTCACATTATGCAATGGGTGGAGAAGTCAGGCAATCAAAAGGAATCAAAAGACTATTTGGTTGAAATTTGCATTGCCCGCCAGACAAAACATGGTTAAAAATGTGTTTGCAATAAAACAATAACAGGACATATATCTAATGTGAGAATACACGAACATGTTCAAATGTTTTTTGGAGGAAGTGAATTTTGTGTTACACTGCATCTTTTAATGTTTTTTTCCCCTAAGAAATGATAAATCCAATTAATTTTTTAATAGAGATTCTGTTAAACTAACATGCAGCAGTTTCCATTTCATTAAGACAGTTGTGGAGAATTAATTGAAAGGGGGTAGATTTATGTTTAATGTTTTTATAGAAATAAATATAAAAGTGGCAAAAAAGGGAGCTAAATACATAATGTTCCCAAAATATTGAGATGATCAGTACTTTAAAATCAGAAAACTCTTAATACTAATCAAAGGCCTGGCATTCATGTAGAAATGCATCTTGCTGCTGGCTTTCATGCCAGCATGTTAAGCGAAAACTGACTTACCACACCCAATGTCAACTCAATATCCATAAAAGCTGACTGACCATAGGCCAATTGTGTGTTGGCTAATGTCACTTAGCTGTGTCAACTATTTTGAACTGGATTGACTCAGTTGTAGATAACTTCAATAGTTTTATTTTCAAGTTTGCTAATATTTTGCTAACAGACAAACACGGCTGACAGCAAGAGCAAATGTTGAAGTGTTGGGCAAAATATTGTACGAGTTGCCCTGAATGACTCTTAGCTAAAGATACAACAAAATGTAGCATAATATCTGTAAAACTGACTGAATTACACTTGTGTTTGCTAAGAGGAATCAGGTGGCCATCTTGAATCAGGTTGACTTCAAAGTGAAACAAGTTTTGGCCGCACATTTATTTAATTCAATTCCATCCAATGGTTTATGAAAAATATTTTGCTGACAGAGCTGACTGTAAATAGTTAATGGCAACATTTTTATTTTATTTTTTTACTAAATCTCGTACAACCTGTTGGTGTGCTCAGAATATTTCTTAAGTCAGCTACTGCCACAGCAGATTTTATGATGATAATAATTGTAAAAGTGACTTGATTAAAGGCTTTTTTATTTAAATTCTTCCAAGGTCAGTTGGCTGTGGTGGCCATCTTCAAGTGGGTCGTCTTCAACAGTTGACTATAGAGGATTGTTTTCTGAGTTTCAGTAAAGTTTGGCCTTTGGGGATGTTTTGATATCAAACACTTGAGCACACACACAAAATGCGCAGAAACATCTTCACCTGCCTTTTGCATTTCAAAGGCTGGTAATATAAATCAGCTAAATCAGCGACAGATTATTAGAAGTGACATTATTGTTGCGGCTTTACCTTTGATGGGCACTGATGAACTGCATCCATCTTTCAGAATGCATGTGGAAAATTATTGCATGGCTAAATAAGCAAGGTGTGCATTCTGGCTTGTGGTCTTATAAATAATTTATTTGCACATACCTGTTAGTTTAAAATAAATAAAAACAAAGGTATTTGTTGTGCATACTAGTTATTACGAATGTTACACACATGTGACTTATTTCCTGTAGGAGGAAAACAAATGCAAATCCTCTTTTTCAAATTATTTCTTTCCAATTTCTCTCTGGAATAGGATTGTTGTCGGTGTATGTGTGTGTGCTTGTCCTCATTCACAGTCATTCTCATCAAATGCTGTGCACATAAGATAGAGAGGAACCAAGAGATGGATAAGAGTATTTGCCTGTAGCCTGACTATCCATGTTTTTTAAAATCAAATAAATAAATAAAATACAGGCTCCTTATCAGCAGCTGTGTCCTTTCCTTCCTTACAAACTACCCCTGCCATCTTTGTCTGGCCTCCCTGATATGCTAATCAGCATGTAAGAACATCCTGTTGGATAATTACCATACATTACCCTGTGCTCATCTCCGGATTAATTCTTCATGTGCATAATCGCATTCGGCTCCTTTTCCAGCATAATGTTAAAGGTGAAACGTGGGTAAATACAATTTACTGTGGTCGAACATTATTGTTTGGAATGTGTTGGCAGCTCTTACCTCCAGGACATTGTCTGCAGACTGAGACAGCTGAATGTGGAGGATTATCTCTTCAGTCCTATACTGTCTAGATTTTTGGTTCTTAGAAAGCTGTAATACCACCACCCTAGGCTGTTTACAATGCAGGATATTCTTGCATTATCCTTTGTGTTTGGGACGTTTTGTAATCATATTATTTGTATTAATCTTTTACAGTGTAATGACAGAAAATCCCTCATTACAACTGGAGTTTAACTTTCTAAGTTTATTGTTGTCCATAGCAGATTGCAGCACTAAAACAAGCAATTAGACAAGACAATCATAAAACCTTTTACGTTAATGTTTGGTAAGTAGGTGGACATGTCATTTAGTCAAACTTAATCTGACCAAAATGACTGAGGTAATATAAAAAAAAAAGGCATTTTTTAAATGTGCATTTTAAAATGTCTCAAATATATATGGTGGGTAGATCAATGCATTCTGGTCAAACAACGATGCAGATGCAACTGCAACTGCAACCACCCCTTCACTGATAGACACTCCCCCTTTTTATAGCTTATTTGAATATATTGAGTGGGCCATCTGTAATCCATTTATCTGCATCAAAAAGCCATTAGATTTGCCCACTCCTCCCACTGGCCAAGCCTCTGGCCCAGTCAGCACACACACACACACACGTGTGTGTGTGTGTGTGTGTGTGTGTGTGTGTGTGTGTGTGCGTTGGTGCAAGCGTATTGGCCCGCCTATGCGCCAGACTACGTACCGACATTATCGGGACATTTGGTATTAGCCAGCCTTTGCCAATGTCTGGATAAAACACAGATTGTATCCAAATATATTAATATGTAAACATTGTTTTTTCTCATCAATATCAGCGTAACTTGTGGCTAATAGGCTGCCTGGATGAGTTGGAGTGTGCTTTAACACTTAAAATTGTTTTAATAAAAAGTTATTTACATTTATAAAATTGGCTGGCTACGCACCTCCCAGGGTATTTGTGTGTGGTGTGTATGTTTTTGTGTATCGGTTGCATTTATTGCAGCCGTGTGTGTGGCTCACTGACACACATGGCGCCAAACTGCAACGCCCCTCCTCTCGTGATGTGGAGACCGCGCGAAACTCCAACGCCGCCCCTCCTCTCGTGATGTGGAGACCCTGTAGTGGGCGGGGGCTCAGGGCGGGGCCTCAGGTGACCGAGTTTTTAAAAGTTAAAGCCCCTTGAGCTTACACGTGCAGAGTTATGGCGTCGTGTGTTGAGTGCATGTAGGTGAGCGGAGATTATTTTTGGAGAGCGATTTAAATAAAATTTTGCAGCGGTAGGTGGACAGAGTGTCAGAGTGTATTGACTTCATTCAGGTAAGAATTAAAAAAAATTTTTTGTTGCTTTTGATGACATCATCTCAAGGAAATGTTAACCTAATCCAGTAGTAACGTGACTTTAACCGCAGCGTCACAAACTGTGAAGACTGTAGAAAACTTTATCAACATTTAGATAAATTAGGAAGTATCTGTGCATGAGTTTTGAGTGCGTGAAGAAAGACGCAGCTCAAACTAGCTGCGGCTAGCGTTAGCATGTAACGTAACTTCACTTCAGAAGCGTGACAACCTTTCAACGCTGTTGAAAACTTTTATAGACATTTATATAAATCAGCGATACTATATATGCATCACTTGTGGATGTTTTTAGTGGTTATTTAGAGTCTTAACGCGACGAAGACAAAATTAAACGCACGTCGCGTTAGCGTCACTACCGTGAACGTGTCACGTCACAATAACAGCGTGACTAACGCTGTAATTTAACATGCGTTAATAGGGTAGAGGGGTTTTAATGTTTCCAACGTCATTTTTCTGCTAATTCTGCTCTTTTTTTTTTTTTTTACCTCTGAGCAGTGAGCAGACGGACGAACTGCGTCGTTACGTCATCACGTCATCACGTTGCAGCCTCGTTACGTCATCACGTTGACTGCAGTTTTATGTAGGTATAAGAATACTGTTGTTGGAATACTGAATACTGAATAATACAGAATACTGTATAAGTGTATTGTATAAACTTGAGAATTGTTTTTTAACTTTTTCATATTTTTACATGTACAGGTTTTCAGCTAGTCCAAGAGGTCATTTGGTATTTGGTGAGTCAAACATCCCGCCTTCCTGAAAACAGACAGATGGATTCTTTACTGACTGAGGTCCACGCTTTATCCATCCATCCATGCATTCATCCATCCATCAAACATCCATCCATCAAACATCCATCCATCCATCATCCATCAAACATCCTACCTTCCTAAACCCAGACATATGGATTCTTTACTGACTGAGGTCCAAGCTTTATCCATCCATCCATCTATCAAACATCCATCCATCCATCAAACATCCATCCATCCATCCATCAAACATCCATCCATCCATCAAACATATATCCATCCATCAAACATCCATCCATCCATCAAACATCCTGCCTTACTGAACCCAGACAGATGGATTATTTACTGACTGAGGTCCACGCTTTATCCATCCATACATCCATCCATCCATCAAACATCCACACATCCATCCATCCATCCATCCATCAAACATCATCCATCCATCATCAAACATCCTGCCTTCCTGAACCCAGACATATGGATTCTTTACTGACTGAGGTCCACGCTTTATCCATCCATCCATGCATTCATCCATCCATCAAACATCCATCCATCAAACATCCATCCATCCATCATCCATCAAACATCCTACCTTCCTAAACCCAGACATATGGATTCTTTACTGACTGAGGTCCAAGCTTTATCCATCCATCCATCTATCAAACATCCATCCATCCATCAAACATCCATCCATCCATCCATCAAACATCCATCCATCCATCAAACATATATCCATCCATCAAACATCCATCCATCCATCAAACATCCTGCCTTACTGAACCCAGACAGATGGATTATTTACTGACTGAGGTCCACGCTTTATCCATCCATACATCCATCCATCCATCAAACATCCACACATCCATCCATCCATCCATCCATCCATCAAACATCATCCATCCATCATCAAACATCCTGCCTTCCTGAACCCAGACATATGGATTCTTTACTGACTGAGGTCCACACTTTATCCATCCATCCATCAAACATCCATCCATCCATCCATCCATCAAACATCCATCCATCATTCATCATCAAACATCCATCCATCTATCTATCCATCCATCTATCAAACATCCGGCCTTCTTGAAACCAGACAGATGGATTCTTTACTGACTGAGGTCCACGCTTTATCCATCCATACATACATCCATCTATCAAACATCCATCCATCCATCCATCAAACATCCATCCATCCATCCATCAAACATCCATCCATCATCCATCCATCAAACATCCTGGCTTCCTGAACCTAGACAGATGGATTCTTTACTGACTGAGGTCCACGCTTTATCCATCCATCCATCCATCAAACATCCATCCATCCATCCATCCATCAAACATCCATCTATCCATCCATCAAACATCCTGCCTTACTGAACCCAGACAGATGGATTCTTTACTGACTGATGTCCACGCTTTATCCATCCATCCATCAAACATCCACACATCATCCATCAAACATCCATCCAAACATCCACACATCATCCATCAAACATCCATCCATCAAACATCCATCCATCATCCATCCATCAAACATCCATCCATCTATCCATCCATCTATCAAACATCCTGTCTTCCTGAACCCAGACAGATGGATTCTTTACTGACTGAGGTTCATGCTTTATCCATCCATACATACATCCATCCATCCATCTATCAAACATCCATCCATCCATCAAACATCCAGCCTTGCTGAACCCAGACGGATAGATTCTTTACTGACTGAGGTCCACGCTTTATCCATCCATCCATCCATCCATCCATCCATCCATCCATCCATGCATCCATCTATCAAACATCATCCATCCATCCATCAAACATCCTGCCTTCTTGAAAACAGACATATGGATTCTTTACTGACTGAGGTCCACGCTTTATCCATCCATCCATGCATCCATCCATCCATAAAACATCCATACATCCATCCATCCATCAAACATCCTGCCTTCCTGAACCAGACAGATGGATTCTTTACTGACTGAGGTCCACGCTTTATCCATACATCCACCCATCCATCCATCAAACATCCATCTATCCATCATCAAACATCCATCCATCAAACATCCTGCCTTGCTGAACCCAGACAGATGGATTCTTTACTGACTGAGGTCCACGCTTTATCCAACCATCCATGCATCCATCCATCTATCAAACATCTATCCATCAAACATCCATCATCCATCAAACATCCTGCCTTCCTTAACCCAGACATATGGATTCTTTACTGACTGAGGTCCACGCTTTATCCATCCATCTATCAAACATCCATCCATCCATCAAACGTCCATCCATCAAACATCCATACATCTATCCATCAAACATCCTACCTTCCTGAACCCAGACAGATGGATTTACTGACTGAGGTCCACACTTTATCCATCCATCCATCCATCCATCAAACATCCATCCATCCATACATCCATGCATCAAACATCCATCCATCCATCTATCCATCAAACATCTCAAACATCCATCAAACATCCATCCATCCATCCATCAAACATCTATCCATCCATCAAACATCCATCCATCCATCAAACATCCTGCCTTGCTGAACCCAGACAGATGGATTCTTTACTGACTGAGGTCCATGCTTTATCCATCCATTCATCCATCCATCCATCAAACATCCACACATCCATCCATCCATCCATGCATCCATCCATCAAACATCATCCATCCATCATCAAACATCCTGCCTTCCTGAACCCAGACATATGGATTCTTTATTGACTGAGGTCCACACTTTATCCATCCATCCATCAAACATCCATCCATCCATCCATCAAACATCCATCCATCATTCATCTATCAAACATCCATCCATCTATCTATCCATCCATCTATCAAACATCCGGCCTTCTTGAAACCAGACAGATGGATTCTTTACTGACTGAGGTCCATGCTTTATCCATCCATACATACATCCATCTATCAAACATCCATCCATACATCCATCCATCCATCAAACATCCAGCCTTGCTGAACGCAGACAGATGGAGTCTTTACTGACTGATGTCCACCTTTTATCCATCCATGCATGCATCCATCCATCCATCCATCAAACATCCATCCATCCATCCATGTATCCATCCATCAAATATCATCCATCTATCCATCAAACATCTTGCTTTCTTAAAAACATGATAAACTGAAATTGTGTGTGTGTTTGTGTGTGTGACTGTTTTGTGGTTTCTAAGGACAGTGTTTTGTCAGGACAGTAATGAACTGTAATCTGCTTGTCTGTTTATAGCATATGACAATGTCCATAAAAACCACAAAACAGTCACACACACAAACGCACACAATTTCAGTTGAACATGTTATATTTACATGTATATGTCTATCTGTACAGTATATGTAATGTATATGCATATACAGTATACATGTATATGCATATATGTATATACACTGTATATGAATATGCATATATGATATGCTTATATACATGTATATATGTATATTTGTGTGTATGTATATGACATAGATATCAATTTTATAAATAATGCAGGGATTGTTATGTATGACTTCAATATTATTAGTCACAGTTTTTAAATTTATAGTTTTCTTTCATTCAGCTAATTTTAATTTCATCTTAGTCCACCCATCATGAGAGGAGTTTTGTAAATACTATGTCCATCCATCTTTCCTTTATGTGAGATGGATACTTTGGCCAAAAACAATCATGTAATGTTTATTGGTTTACATGTGACAGCAGCTATCATCAAAATGTAGAATTTCCTCTAAATATAAGTATAAATGATCTGTTCCAGATGACGTGAACACGTCCAGAGTCAGGAGATCGCAGGTAGCCAGAAGAGCGATCAACTTCCATTAAACACGAGTACCAAGGTACATTTTAGTTCTTGTGTTCCTAAACAGATATACTTGCTACGTGTGGATTCATCAACCTTATTGTTCAATTGTGTGTGTATGGGAGTGTATTGTGGTTTTTTTATGGACAGTTGTTTGTTAGGACAGTCATACGCTAGTCTGGTTAAAACCAAACCCTGTCCTTCACTTTGCTTCGTACTAGGGTCTGGCATTCCTCCCATTGAAAACGATTTCTCCGGTCTATTTTTGACCGGACCAATCAGAGAACAGAAGGCGTAGTTTTGTTAGCTTAGCCTGGCAAGGTCCAGGCTATTCAGATAAAAAGCTCAGAAACCACTTGGTGGATATTTTTTCTGCTACCAGTGTGTAATTATATGGCTCTAATTTACTGACTGTTGGCCTTGATGAAACATTTGAGATAAAATTCGATTTTTTATCATTTATTTTCGTAGCGCACCCTGAGGCTGTTTGGAAAATGTGAAACCGAAACTATTTAAATCCAGCAGATTTGACCATTTCGTGAATTGATTTAGGAACTGTTAAGCTCAGAAACACTTCTGATAAAACGTCAGCTAAGAAATATAGTTTTTATCAGGAAAGAAATAATAGTTTTTTACCTTGTTTTCTGGAAAATTCCTTCGTGGTGGCAGCCATTTTAACTGACGACGTCAGTCGACGTCGTTCAAAACTCCGCCTTCTGTTCTCTGATTGGTCTGTTAATCTGCCAATCCGCCTTCTGTTCTCTGATTGGTCCGGTCAAAAATCGACCGGAGGAATCGTTGTCTATGGGACAAATCCCAGACCCAGCAGTGAAGGGAAATAGAATTGAGCGGAGCTGTGCAGGTATGGCGAGGGCCAGGCTAGTCATACGCTATAAACAATCAGACAATCAATCAGATGGCAGTTCATTACAGTCCTGATAAAACACTGTCCTTAAAAACCATAAAACAGTCACACACACAAACACACAATTTCAGTTGAACATGTTATATTTACATGTCTATGTCCATCTGGACAGTCAGAGAGACATTCAGCAGGTAGACAGTCAGAGAGACATTCAGCAGGTAGACAGTCAGAGAGACACTCAGCAGGAGGACAGTCAGAGAGACACTCAGCAGGTGGACAGTCAGAGAGACATTCAGCAGGTAGACAGTCAGAGAGACACTCAGCAGGAGGACAGTCAGAGAGACATTCAGCAGGTGGACAGTCAGAGAGACACTCAGCAGGTGGACAGTCAGAGAGACATTCAGCAGGAGGACAGTCAGAGAGACATTCAGTAGGTGGACAGTCAGAGAGACACTCAGCAGGTGGACAGTTAGAGAGACATTCAGCAGGTGGACAGTTAGAGAGACATTCAGCAGGTGAACAGTCAGAGAGATACTCAGCAGGAGGACAGTCAGAGAGACACTCAGCAGGAGGACAGTCAGAGAGACACTCAGCAGGTGGACAGTCAGAGAGACATTCAGCAGGTGGACAGTCAGAGAGACACTCGGCAGGAGGACAGTCAGAGAGACACTCAGCAGGTGGACAGTCAGAGAGACAGTGGTTTGGACATGTCCAGAGGAGGGACAGTGGTTTGGACATGTCCAGAGGAGGGACAATGGTTTGGACATGTCCAGAGGAGGGACAGTGGGTATATTAGTAGAAGGATGTTAGACATGAAGCTGCAGGAAAAAGACAAAGAGGAGATATATGGATGCAGTTAGCGAGGACATGAAGGTAGTTGGAGTGAGGACAGAGGATTCAGAGGACAGAGTGAGGTGGAGGAGGATGACTCGCTGTGGCGACCCCTGAAAAGGGAAAAGCCGAAAGAAGAAGAAGCGTTAACATTTAACTTGACCACTGCAGCGTGACAAGCTGTGAACGCTGTATTGTAACATAAAGAGAGGTTTTAATGTTTTCACCGTGATTTTTGTGCTAAATTTGCTCTTATGTTTCATTTTTCACCTCAAAGCGGAGTGAGCAGACAGCCCCTACCCTTCCCCAAAGAGCGTCGTTACGTCATCACGGTCAAACTGCAGTGATGCAGGTAAGATGAAAATAGAAGTGACGTGCATTTGGTGAAAACTGAGAATTGTTTTGTAACTTTTTCATATTTTTACATGTTTTCAGCTAGTCCTGCAACTTTTATCAGAATCACAGTCAGAATATTGTCATTTGCACCACATGTGGTACATGTGATGAAACGAGATTATGTACACATGGTCCCAGTTACATCCAACAACAAAATGTAAGAGAAAAACAGTAATAATATCTAGGATATAACTAAGAAAAACATCAACTAGAAATACACTAATCACTAATGTAATAGAAAAACATCATTATAAACAGCAGCACGAACCTGAGTCTGTATGAGCAGATGGTCACAAATGAACACACAACAACAAGAAAACCGATCAGCATCAACATGATGTGATATTTTGCAGTATTTATTCTTATTATTTATTTATTCATGAGTCTAACAGCCTCAGGGTAGAAGCTGTTCCTCTGTCTAATGGTTCTACATTTCATGCTCCTTAACCTCCGTCCTGAGAGGAGCGGGGCAAAGACTGTGTGTGCTGGGTGAGTGGGGTCTTTCATGATGCAGGTGGCCCTCTCCCTGCATCTGGAGGTGTAGATGTCTGTGATGGTGGGGAGACTGACTCCAACATCTTCTGTGCAGCCTTCACCACTCTCTGCAGAGCCTTTCTTTCTGCAGCTGTGCAGCCTCCATGCCACACGTTGATGCTGGAGCACAGGATGCTCTCCATTGCACACATGTAGAAGGAGGTGAGGACTGACAACACCATCGCCCATGATCGGGTCATCAGAGACTCTACTTCCTCAGACGGCTGAGAAGATCTGGTCTGGGAAGCTCAGTCCTCACCTCCTTCTACAGGTGTGCAGTGGAGAGCATCCTGTGCTCCAGCATCAACGTGTGGCATGGAGGCTGCACAGCTGCAGAAAAAAAGCTCTGCAGAGAGTGGTGAAGGCTGCACAGAGGTCTGTTGGAGTCAGTCTCCCCACCATCACAGACATCTACACCTCCAGATGCAAGAAGAGGGCCACCTGCATCATGAAGGACCACACTCATCCAGCGCATACACAATCTTTGCCCTGTTCCCCTCAGGAAGTAGGTTGAGCATCAAATGTTGAACCACTTGAGGAACAGCTGCTACCCTGAGGCTGTTAGACTCATGAATAATACATGATAAGAATAATCACTGCAAAATATCACATCATGCTGATCTGTTTTCCTGTTGCTGTTCATTTGTGACCATCTGCTCATACGGACTCATGCTCGTGCTGCTGCTTGTATTGATGTTTTTCTATTACGGTACATTGGTGCTTAGTGTATTTTTAGCTGATGTTTTTCTTAGATCATATCTTAGATGTTACTACTGTTCTTCTCTTACATTTTTTTGTTGTTGGATGTTACTGGGACCCGGTGTAAATAATCTCGTTTCATCACATGTACCACATGCGGTGGTAGAGGTTTTAATGTTTTCAATGTCATTTCTGTGCAAAATATGCTCATATTTTTCTTTTTTTAACCTCAAAGCAGTGAGCAGACAGACGAACAGCGTCATTACATCATCACGTTGCAGTGTCGTTACACCATCACGTAGTCTGCAGTGTCAAGTAGGTATCAGAATACTGTATAAGTGACGTGCAATTGGTGAAAACTTAGAATTGTTTTGTAACTTTTTTATATTTGTAGCCGAACGGGTATGGGTAAAAAAATACTTTAGGCAACTTTTAGTTTAAAAAAAATAATCTATTTAAAAAAATGAATTTGGTTAAAAACTTTATTAAAAGTTACCCTTTAGGCACTTTAGACCCGTTGCAGAAGATGAGGCAGGAGACACTTCACACAAACACCAATAAATTGCACAATTTGTTTAATAAAAAATCCTAAATTTAAAATACACAGTTAAAAAGGCAGTAATAACTCCTGGCAACAATGAAAGTGCAATTCGATAAAGACAGTAGTACACCACGGCAGAATTAATACCACCGCCTGGGAGATGTCCAATTAATCAAGCCACAGCTGTCCAAAGAGTTCGTCCTGGGAGAACCGTTGCGTTGCAGCAGACACCATCCACGCCGGCACCAAGACGATTAGTCCGGGCTGAACCCCAGTCCGGGCTGAACCCCAGTCGGCCCTGATCAGCCAGACAGGACGGGTGATGCAGCCAGCCTTAAGCTGACCAGAACAGTGGGCATCAAATCAGCAGCCAGGACAGCAAGACGACAGCCAGTGGACAGCTCGAACAGCAGGTGAACAAAACGGTGAAGGACAAACAGCAGCAGCTAATAAACAAAGATTAGAATTAAAAGCTGAACATAAAACAGAAAGACGAACTAGCGCTTTACTCACCACGAGCTCCACCTCAACAGTAGAGGGAAGCAGGAGGCTTGTACATTTGGTCGTGGAACAGTAGATCACGGCGACCTTAAAGCGCACATTCAGTTACGCTGGCGCGACCCAGCCAGCAGACGCCAGGGTCTGAACCGGAAGGCGGATGACGTGAAGTCAACCACTGAAGCCTGGCCCTTTTTATACCGGAAGCCAGCCTTGGACCCAATCACATCCCGCACTCATGTGGTGCGTTCAATGTCCGTAGGGACATCCTGCCACATATTTTTACATGTTTTCAGCTAGTCCAAGAGGTGTACAACTTTAATCAGAGTCTAATCATCTTTATTGTCATTTGCACCGCATGTGGTACATGTGATGAAACAAGATTATGTACACAAGGTCCCAGTTACATCCAACAACAAAATGTGAGAGAAAAACAGCAATAACATGTAGGATATAACTAAGAAAAACATCAACTAGAAATACACTAAGCCCTAATATAATAGGAAAACATAATTACAAACAGCAGCACGGACATGAGTCTGTATGAGCAGATGGTCACAAATGAACACAGAAACAAAAAAACAGATCAGCATGTTGTGATGTTTTGCAGTAATTACTGTTTTCTAATTGTTTATTTATTCATGAGTCTAACAGCCTCAGGGTAGAAGCTGTTCCTCAGTCTAGTGGTTCTACATTTGATGCTCCTCAACCTCCTTCCTGAGGGGAGTGGGGCAAAGAGTTTGTGTGCTGGGTGAGTGGGGTCTTTCATGATACAGGTGGCTCTCTTCCTGCATCTGGAGGTGTAAATGTCTGTGATGGTGGGGAGACTGACTCCAACATCTTCTGTGCAGCCTTCACCACTCTCTGCAGAGCTTTTCTTTCTGCAGCTGTGCAGCCTCCATGCCACACGTTGATGCCGGAGCACAGGATGCTCTCAACGGCACACGTGTAGAAGGAGGTGAAGACAGACAACACCACCGCCCTGATCAAAAAAAGGTAATCAGAGACTCTACTTCCTCAGACGGCTGAGAAGAGCTGGTCTGGGAAGCTCAGTCCTCACCTCCTTCTACAGGTGTGCGATGGAGAGCATCCTGTGCTCACACGTTGATGCTGTAGCACAGGATGCTCTCCACTGCACACCTGTAGAAGGAGATGAGGACTGGGCTACTCAGACCAGCTCGTCTCAGCCGCCTGAGGTAGTAGAGTCTCTGATGAACTTTGTTGATCAGGCTGGTTGTGTTGTTGGTCCAGCTGAGGCTATAATTCAAGTGCACACCCAAGTACTTGTAGCTGGAGACCAGTGGTGGAGAAAGTACTCAAACACTGTTTATAAGTAAAAGTACAAATAAACAGA
>JBBPBX010089367.1:0-14315 GCA_038048925.1 Garcialebias charrua
GGACTGGATCTTTGGGATGAACCAGTCTTTGCCGTAATGTATTTTGGGGTTTAAAAGCCACTGGGACGTTGTGTTTAGAAAATAAACGTCTCAATGTCTCTGAAACTCCCGCAACATACGGAATGACCACTGGTCTGGGTCTGGGTTCCTTCTTTTCACCTGATGGCTGGCTGGAGTCCTGTTTGGGTTTCTTCTCTGCTTTCAGGAAGGCCCAGTTAGGATATCCACATTTCTCTAGAGCCTGTTTTGTGTGTGATTTCTCCTTCTGTCTGGCTGCTGAGTTAGTGGGGACGCTGTCTGCTCTGTGATACAGAGTCCTGATGACTCCTAACTTGTGCTCCAGAGGGTGATGGGAGTCAAACTGTAAATACTGGTCTGTGTGGGTGGGTTTGCGGTACACCTCAGTTTGCAAATTTCCTCTATCAGAAACTGAGACCTCACAGTCCAAGAAAGCCAACCTGCCATTTTTTACATCTTCTCGTGTGAACTTGATATATTTATCCACAGAGTTGATGTGATCAGTGAAATGTTGGACTTCCTGAGATTTAATTTTAACCCAGGTGTCGTCAACATACCTGAACCAATGACTTGGTGGTCTCCCTGAAAAGGATGTCAAGGCTCTCTTTTCTACCTCCTCCATGTACAGGTTGGCAACAATAGGAGAAACTGGAGACCCCATAGCACACCCATGTTTCTGCCTATAATATTGCTCCCCATATGTGAAGTAGGTTGACTGCAGGCACAGTTTCAAGAGTTGACACAGTTGCTCTGTGGAAAGCGTGGTTCTGCTGTTCAGAGTGGTGTCTGATTTTAACCTTAAACAGACCACCTCTACTGCTTCATCAACAGGAATGCACGTAAAGAGTGATGTAACATCAAAAGAGACCATTGTTTCATCAGTCTCCATGATGACATCCCTCACCTTATCCACAAAGTCCATGGTGTTCTGTATGTGGTGTTCTGAGCTGCCAACTAAAGGGATGAGTACAGATGCCAGATATTTGGCATCAAACTCTGTTTTCCCTTCATTATGGCTCCCAAATGTATGTGTTTTGATAATTATGTAGGGTACTGTGTTAGGATAGGCTAAATGCTTGGGAATACAGTACTGTATGTATATGGAGCAGTATTTACGTATATGGTGCAGTACGTATGTTCCGACTTACGTCGAAATTTGGTTTACGACGCAGCGTAGGAACCGATCTCTGTCGTAAGTCGAGGACTACCTGTATCCACAATATTCCTGAAGGTGGCACTGTATTTGCGATTATGGGACTTACTTCCGTTTTGACCCCGGAAGTAGAATTTCTGCATTGGCTCCTCGTTGTTTACTTGTTTATCTGTGCGCATCGTAGAAGTTCTGTTAAAGTTCTGTTTTCTGTTATTTTGAGCTAATATTGTCACGAAGATGTCTTGTGGAGCTCTGGTACCTGTTGCGCTGTTCGTGGCTGTATGAATAATCAGACGAAGCTGAATTTGTGGCTGCAACTAGTGTGTGTTGAACATGCTCCGAAAACAAAAACCCGCATCCTTCTTTGTGGCTGGGCTACGAGAAACCACCTGAAAAAAGACTCTGTATCCTCCAGAGGAACGAGAACACCAGGTATGATTTAAGAGACAGCTTTTAGTTTAATGATTTTATGTAGTCAGTGATTAAATGATACTAATATTTTCGTGCATAACTGGCAAATAAACACACGCACCTATATACTGTATGTATGCTGTCTGTGTATATTTATTTATACTGTATATATAATATAGGTGTCTGTTGTGTTTATTTATATATATATATAATATAGGTGTGTGTGTGTGTGTGTGGCGTGGGTTTCTTTTATATATAATCTAGGTGTGTTTGTGTGTGTTCATAAATGAACCCTAATGTTTGTATACTGTACTTTTCTTTTCCTCCTTTCTGTTATATTTCTGCATAAGGTGAGTTCCAGGGATGGATGGATGATGCTCCAGTTGGTCCAGGGATGGATGGATGAAGCTCCAGTTGGTCCAGGGATGGATGACACTCCAGTTGGTCCAGGGATGGATGAAGCTCCAGTTGGTCCAGGAGATGGATGAAGCTCCAGTTGGTCCAGGAGATGGATGACGCTCCAGTTGGTCCAGAAGTTTGTGTGCAGTTATGTACCACAGCAACAAATGAGTGAAAATATAATTTCTATAAATAAATCTGCGTTTGAAGTGCATTTGGTGTTGCTGTGTTTCACCTTCTTTATTTCAATAAGATACGTTGTTTAATGTCTAATGAGAAGTTCTACTGCAAATAAAAACACTAGATGTGATTGTTTTTTTGGCAACTTACCAGTTTAGTTTTTTATTGACAAGTACAAAACTTAAAAACATGCATGTTGCTGTGGTTCCTCCTCCAGGAGGAGATTGATAAGAATAAAAGCTATAATTATAAATTTTAGGCTGATTGTTAACTCTAAATTGACTCTGGGTGTGAGTGAGACAGGTCCCTCTTGTAAATGAGTCCCCGTGGCTCAACGAGGCAAGCCTGTATAAATAAAGGTTGAATGAATGAATGAATGAATAAACTAAAAACATTTGAAACTGAATACAATATGAGAACTGTGGGTGATTTGATGTCTTTTAATGAAAATGATTGGCTGCAGAATAAATACCAGAATAAATACCAGGTCAAATACACTCTTCAACAAGAAATGATGGGCAGTTTCTGATTTTAAACAAACTGGAACAGATTCCTAATCATGTGGGACCACTGGACGACCACTGGACGACCACTGGACGACTGGAGCAAGCAGCAAACCCCTCCGGAATCCAAGACGATGGAACTCGGCCCTTCACTCGTCTGTACCTTAAAAAAAAAAAGAATAAAACTGTCATGTTTGCATCACAAAGTCTAAAATAAGACCAAGTTTGCTACTCAAAGTAGAAAGAATAAATACAGTTGCTCCTACATTTTTTACTCATTCACAAAGATATACTGTAATGTTCAATTTTATATTGATTTCAGTAATTTTATCTTAGATTTACTTTAATATTTTTGAATTATTGTGCCAGGTGCTTGTGTCATTACTTGTTCTTCTGCTCCTGCGTCTCAGAGTAAGTGTGTCTGTCAACTTCAGCGTGGGAGACCAGTCTGTGACTTGTGTGCAGGCCTTCCTGAAAATATAAATATTTCAATAGAACAAATGTAGTAATAACCAAAAGATGAGCTTGTGTTATGGAATATTTTCTGTACAAACAGCATCCCACTGCTTTATTCACATGAGAGTAACAGGGACCTACAATCAAAACAGTACTACAGTACAGTGTGTATATATATATATATACTGTATATATAGTGTGCATACAGTATACACATACACACAGCATATGTATGTACTGCAAATGTATTACACACACATGTAGTTATATTATTTATCCACAGATTTGTTTAGTAAATACTTTAACAGATGCTAACGCTACATGCTAAGCTAACCACAGCTAGTAGACGGTGCTAAATCATGAAGAAAAAAAACAACAGCTCCAACACAGAGAAAATTATACTCTCACATTGTTCTGAAATTGTTTCACAAAATGATTTATGTAGAATATTTTGTTTACCGGAGAAAACGTGATCTGAACACGACGTCTTCGGGAGCAGATCAGGCAGAGGAGGGGCAGCTGTCAGCTCCTCCGATGGAGATAAATCCTTCACGTTTACTTATTTTTGGGATGAAGTGAAAACTGCACTTTGAACAAACGTCTACCCGACAGCAACACCCACTAACCCAACACGAAGTAACCATTGCAATTAATTAGAAATAAACAAAACAAAAAAACAAAAGTGAAAAATACAGCCAGTAGACTGGGCTTTAACTGCTGCTCTCACTTCAGGCGGAAGTCGTTCCCATAATTCGCGCAAGGCATCATGGGGCGTAGGAATATTGTGGATATGTGAGATTTATTTTGAAAATTCATGCTCCATCCTTTTCCTATTTCCTGATGAAGCTGCGACCGAAAGCTCAAAATTTTCGTCCCCAAAAGTGACTGAATCCTCCTGAACATCAAAGTTTTGCTTACAGACGACGTGAAGTCTACAAGATCCATGGGGTGGCCGTGATAAAAAAAAAAAATAAATGTCACATTTTTGTCATCTGTGTATGTTCCCATACTTGACAGACGAAATTGGTCTCTGCATTTAACCCAACCACCACCAGGTGGTGCAGTGAGCAGCCGTAGTCAGCGCCCAGGGAGCTGGGGAAAATAGATGTGCACTCATAGACACCCCAAGGTGTGCCGTGGCCGGGGTTCGAACCTGGGTCCTTCGGATCCCAAGTCCGATTCCCCTGCCACTACACCATCTTGGCCCCTAACATACGAGGAAGAAAAGCATGCTGGGTAATATAGAAGACCCAAAATTGAGGCACTGGTTGCCTTGGTGATTCCTATCATTTTTGGAGAGCAGAAAGAGGGAGGGGCAGCACGGAGCAGCTCTTCATAAGGCAGGAAGAAACACAGAGTAAAAAATAAGCCTCAGACAAACAGTCTCTGTGCGAAAGCTGTGTCAGATTAAAGAACGTCTTGACCTGTGGGCAGCAGAAGGTTCTGATGGTACCATAGTTTGAAGTTTTCTAGAGCTACATGTAGGATTAGAGCTTCCTGTTTACATAAAGAAGTCCTGAGCTTAACAAAAGTCAACGGGAGCTCGGTTGTATGACCTCTGAACTCTGGGATGATTTAGTCCTTCAGCAGAGACACACACTGGACGGAAAAAGACAAAAACACACATTTGGATGGAGAAACTCTAGAAGAAAAGGAAAGATTGTGAAAATAAGAAGTTTGTTTTCAACAATGGTGAAAAGTTTTGACAAAGAAAAATATTGTAACATCATTGCTGTTAAAACTTTGATGGTGAATTCTCCAAAGTCTGTTGTGTAAAAAACAAAGTTTTGAAAACAGCAGTCATGGAAAGTCTGACTTACTGTGACCCGCTTAAACTCTGAAGGATGGTTCTGGTGTGAAGTCTGCGCTGGAGGTCCAAACAGGACTGGGTACCACTCACTAAAGGGCAAAGCAGAGCTGTGCGTCTGTACGAGCGCCGCGCCACGCGCGTGTGCAGTTCACAGCAGAGCTCAGCGTGAAGCAGCAACGTTTTCGCTCCAAATACTTGATGTCATTTGAGCAGGGCGGAGCGTTTAGCTACGGGACCAATTGAGGAGTGTTTAGCTACGGGACCAATTGAGGTCGCTGATTGGTCATTTGCTGACACGCCTACTGATTTGATTGACAGGTCGGGAAAGGCAGAGGGCTGCGCAGCTTTGTTCTGTGTTTATATGTTAATAAAAAGTCCTAAAAATTAGAATTAAAACAAGGAGCACTGGTCCTTGCCCACACAGCAGACCAGCACACCAGGAAATATTTAGAACCTGCGCATCCACGTTGGACATGACTTTAGTTCACTCGTGACAAGTTCATTCATTCCTCCTCGGAGGAGGAGCGAATGGTGACCGCTTCAAGCGATCACTTGACTTTTGGCAAAAAAACAAAAGAAAAGCCAAGTTCAGCGATGAAGAAGGGATATTTAATACATTTGTGTCTCATACAAAACAGTCCGCCACCGGGCAGTTTATTGTGAGACAAGGCGCGCGCGTGAGCGGTCGTAAAATTTGAGCTTGGCACGTTCACGCCCGCGTTCAAAAGCCTGTGCCGCGGCGCTCAAGGGCGAGGCAGACCTCCGCGCTGTTGCCAGCGCTGCTCGACGCGCGCAGCCGGTTCACAGCAGAGCTCCGCTTGAGCAGCTGCGCGCGGAGCGTTTACCTACAGGACAAACTGAGGTTGCTGATTGGTCATTTGCTGACACGCCTACTGAAATGATTGACAGGTCTGAGTGGTGAGAAAAGCCACAGGCTGCGCAGCGTTTTTCTGTGTTTATATGTTAATAAAAAGTTAAAATAAATAAAATAAAAACAGGGAACGCTGCTCCTGCAGCCCACAGCCCACCAGGAAATATTTAGAAGCTGGCGTATCCACGTTGGACATGAGTTTAGTTCACTTGTGACAAGTTCATTCATTCCTCCTCATCGGAGGAGGAAGTGAATGGTGACCGCTTCAAGCGATCACTTGACTTTTGGCAAAAAAACAAAAGAAAAGTCCGATCAGCGATGAAGAAGGGATATTTAATACATTTGTGTTTCATACAAAACAGTCCGCCACCAGGGCAGTTTATTGTGAGACAACGCGCGCGCGTGAGCGGTCTAAAATTTGAGCTTGGCGCGTTCACGCGAGCGTTCAAAGGCTTGTGCAACGGCGCTCGCACGGCGCTCGCACGGCGCTCACACGGCGCTCGCACGGCGCTCACACGGCGCTCACACGGCATGGCGCGGCTCTCAGTCAAGCGTGGAGGTCTGCCTCTCCCTTCACACGGCGTGGCGCAGCGCTCGTCAAAACGCACAGCTCTGCATGGCCCTTAACTTGAAAAGCCATTCATGTCTATTTTTCAGTTTTTAGAGATTGTCTTCTCCGTTGTACGATGTTCTTCTACCAAAAGTCAAAGCTCGGTGTTCCTGATTGACACTCAGGTTTTGAAATGTTTTTTTTTTTCAGTTATTTTTTCTTTTTCATATCTGTGGTTGAAGACGTGAATAAAAAACTGTGACAGAAACAGCAAAATAACAGGTGAATAATAATAAGGTCACTAAAACGTTATCTTGAAGTGGTTCTGTTTATTATATCCAGAACCCCATTAAATCCGTCTGAGGCTGTAGAGTCATGCACACCTTTCATAATAAAAGCCCCATATCTGATACAAAGCAGTAGTGGTGTAGTCTACGTGATACTCGGGTGCAAAGAGTATACCTACTAGAAAAGCTTAAGAATTTCAGTATACCCACTTAAAAGTGTCCAATGATACCTGACATATCATTAGGCACGTGTCACAGATTCATTCAACCTTTATTTAGTCAGGTAAATCTCATTGAGCCTTGATGGACTCATTTACAAGAGCGACCTGCTACAAACTAAAGAATGATGAACAGCAATGGTAGAATTTCCTTAAACAATAAACAATAGAAAAACATAAGAGAGAAATACAGATTTTTTTTAAACAAAGTATCAAAAACTAGCAAAACATTATAAGATAGATGTATAAAATCAAAAACAAGAACATATCTGCATTGGTTTTTGCCAGGATTCCAACAGATTCTTAAAACCATTTAGAGAGGTCAAGGCCGAGAGCTTTAAGTCTTTTTGTAAGATATTCCAGGAAGCAGGAGCAGAGTAGGAGAAGGCCCTTTTTCCAAGTTCAGTCCTCACTGACGGAACACTGCAGGTGATCATGTCCTGAGAGCGCACGCTGTAACTGCACTCACGCAAAGACATGTAGGAGGAGATGTATGAGGGCAGCAGACCAAGAAGTGATTTAAAGATGAAAATGTACCAGTGGAAGAGTCTGCGTGAGGTTAATGATGTCCAGTTAACCAGTGAATACAGGGTGCAGTGGTGGGTACGATAATCACAGCCAGTTATGAATCTTAGTGCACCATGATAGACAACATCCAACATCCGCAGGGTGCTTGTAGGAGCATTCATGTAGAGAATGTCACCGTAATCAATGGAGGGAAGGAAAGTCACAGATACAAGGCGTTTCCTAGCATTCAATGTTAGACATGTTTATGTTTATTAAATTTGTTCATTTTTTTTTACAAAAGAAACAATACAAGACAATCTCATTAAATGATAGTGTACAAAATGTAAAAAAAATGAAAGGTAGCAGAAAGAAGAATGAATCTTATTATATCTGCCCCTCTGACATGATTTATTTCTGAAAAAGAAACCCAGTTTAACTTTCAGTTTCTTTACTAGTGTAACCAGGTGAAAAATGGGTACATGTCAAATGTATTTTAAAAACCATGTTTTGCTTTAATTTCACCTATGGTTGTAATTCTTGTTTTTGTCAGCATGTGGTGCTGTTGGTACAGAGAGGTCTAAAAGGACCGGAAATAGAGAAAGAAACCCTTTGTTTATGTACGGTAGCACGGACTGGTAAAAACGGAAGAGAAGAACATTTTATCTGAGACTTGGAGAAGGAGACAACTCTGGCCACGTGAAAAGAGAATCCAAGTGTTCGGTAATTGTTGGAACTGAATTATCTTCCGTGAATGAAGCTATAGAGACGATGCTAATGTTTTATTTCTGTTATCTTCCGTGAATGAAGCTATAGAGACGATGCTAATGTTTTATTTCTGTTTGTTTTCTCTCGTAGAGTGCCGCTGCCGTTTGTTATGCATTAGCTTTCACGCTGTTAGATTTCAGCTGTTACGTGCAGCTGCATGCTACTCTGTTGGGTGCTAACCGTGTTGTCGGTCCGCCATTTTATTTGAAGCTAAGGCTTGCTGCCGTTCGAAACACGGACTTTTTCTTGTTTTTTTTATACATAACTCCGAGGGAATAGTTTATTTTTGAGAATAAAGAACCCCTTCTATTTGAAGCTTCGTGTGCTGCATTTATCCCGGTTTCAAATATTGGTACCAGGAGTGGGGTTTCTCGTTTTTTTTCCTCTGAGAGTGCATGTATATGGCGGCGCAGCGGTAGCATTAGCAAACGGCAGTGGTGAAGAAGTGGCCTACACCTGAGTGGACGTGGGCATCGCGTCGGTGAGGAGGCATCTGTTTCGAGACCAGAGGGGGGACGTTGCTGAGCAGTCTGTGCTGGCGTGGTCGTGAAGGATTTCAGCCGAGGCGATCGTGAGACCAGAGCGCATTCCAGGCGGGAGAAGCATCGCCCAGCAGCGGTCTTGGAGCAGCCCAGGGAAACTCCGGTGGACTCCGGACTTCGACCAATTTATCCTTTGCTATATAAATTTCTATTTACTGTTAATATTTATATTGACTGTTAATACTTCTATTGACTGTTAAGTGAACTGAAAAAAAATAATAATAATTTCAGAACATGTCTGAACAAGATGGTTCCATAAACATTGAGATGCAGGGACAACAGTTACTTGAACAAGCTGGGGTGTTACAACAACTAAATGAGTTAGCCCGAAGGCAAGATGAAGTCATGACAGTCATATCATCACTAAATAATGAGCCTACCAGGTCTTATGTCTACGTACCCAGAGAAAGGCACATTTCACCATTTAGTGGAGACATTGACAAAGATGGGAGGAGTGTGGATGAGTTTATTGAAGAAGTAGAAAGGGTAATTTCTGCTAGAAACCAATCTGCACCCGAACAGTTTGATTTTGTGCTGTCGCTGTTAAGAGGCCCAGCTCTGGAAGAAGTGCGTTTACGCAAAGCTGATGGTGATGTTGTAAAAGACCTGCTTGTTTACTTAAAAGATGCATTTGGAGATAAACGTAGCGCTGCCCAACTTTTACAGAGCTTCTACAACTGTAAACAGAAGGAGGGTGAAGACATACGTGACTTTTCACATTCATTATCTCAGGCCTTTAGTTTGGTATGGAAACAGCATCCTAATTCCATGGGTAATGAGAACGCAGTGTTGAGAGACCAGTTCATTGAGGGCATCAGAGACCTCTCACTGAAACGAGAACTCCGAAAACATGTAAGAGGAAAACCTACATCCACTTTTATAGAGGTGCGTGAGGAGGCTTACTTGTGGTCCTTAGACCAAGCCCCTAGCACAAAAACGGTTAGGAGTAACGTGAATAACTGCCGTACTGTTAAAGCCGAAGCACAGTGCTGTGCAGTTAAAGAGACAGAAAATCCAATGCATCTGGAGGATGTGATGAAAACTCTTAAAGAGCAAGATAAAGTCACTAATCTAACTAGACCTAATGAGAAGTCGGTCTCAATGGATGACGTTCTTAAAGTGCTCACTGAGCAAGGGAAAGTGATAACAGAACTCACTAAGGCTGTGAAAGAGCTGACAATTCAGAACAAAAATCCTAGTAGCCAGACACCATCTCAGACCAAAACTGGTCCAAGATTTACCCCTGACGGTAAGCCGATATGTTTCAAGTGCCAAACTGCTGGTCATGTTGCCAAACAGTGTCCCCAGAGAAGATACAAAAACTCTGATGAGTACCCCATTTCTAGTCCGTCGGGAAACGAGAGGCCCTGGTTGCAGTGAGTCGGGTAACGCAGGGTCATGTCGTAGACTCACCTACACTGGAGATCACACGAGAACAAATTATTGAGCGTGCCATAGGAAAATGTCCAGTGGTTGATCTAAAACTTAATGGCAGGTCAGCACATTGTTTACTAGATACTGGTAGCCAGGTCAGTACTATGACAGATGATTTTTTCAGAAAATATATTGGTGATGATGAGAGCATGCTAGCTACAAATAGTTGGCTTAAAATAACTGCTGCGAATGGACTTGACATTCCTTATCAGGGATATATTGAACTGGAAATTGAGACGATGAGTTTAAAGATCCCAAATTGTGGTTTCTTGGTCCTGAAGCCGTCACTGAACCCTGTTGTTTCTGAAGAATGCATAATCGGTATGAATGTCATTCACAGATGCAGACAGCTAGTCACAACAGAGTTTGACAACACTTTGGGTGGATCCTTGGACTCTGGGTGGAGGACAGCTTTCCAACAGGTACAGATCGGTTGCATTGAGAGAAAGGCAGTAGTTCGGGTTGCAGGAAGAAACAAAGTACGCATCCCTGCATCCTCGATGTCCACTGTGTTTGTAAAAGGTCACACTAAAACCTTAGATGCAGCCTCTCAGTTGATCATTGAACCAGTGACCACTCCTCTACCATCTGGATTAGCAGTTATCCCAACACTTGTCACAAGGACCAGCCATGTTCTTCCGCTCCAGGTGGTTAACTTCTCCGCCGAGGAAGTGTGGTTAGGCCCCCGAACACGGCTAGGCATGATCTCAAAGGTTGATCCTGCGGAGAGTGAGCAGACATGCCAAGTAAAGTTTCAACGCATCTCTGCCGGTGTTGAACAGGTTTCAGTTGACCCTAACATGGTGCAAACTGACAGTAAGGTGCAAGCCATTTTGGAAAGACTTGACATGGGGGGCGCAGAGGAAGAGCGTGTCGCTCTCTGCTCATTGCTGTCCAGCTACATTGATGTTTTTGCAGATGATGAGGAGAATCTGGGTCACACAGATAAGGTGAAACATGAGATCAAGCTGGCGGATGACGTACCTGTCACACAGCCATATCGTCGTATACCTCCTAACCAATACCAGGAAGTACAAGAGCATATCTCTAAACTGTTGAAAAAAGGAATCATACAGGAGAGTGAAAGCGCTTACGCCTCACCAGTTGTGGTAGTCCGCAAAGGTGACGGCAGTATACGCTTATGTGTAGACTACAGGAAGCTAAATCTAAAAACTAAGAAAGACGCATTTCCATTGCCTCGTATTGATGAGAGTTTTGATGCGCTAAAAGGTGCTAAATACTTTTCCACAGTTGACCTTGCCAGTGGGTATCACCAAGTAGCCATGGATGATCGAGACAGACATAAGACGGCTTTCACCACGCCTTTTGGGCTGTTTGAGTATGTACGCATGCCCATGGGGGTGTGTAACGGGCCTGCAACATTTCAAAGATTGATGCAAGCAACTATGAGTGACCTGATATTCGACATCATGTTAGTCTATCTGGATGACATTTTAGTGTACTCCCCAAGCTTTGAGTCTCATTTGGAACGGCTGGATCTAGTTTTTAAACGTTTGAGAGACACTGGATTAAAAGTGAAGTGGGAAAAATGTCACTTTTTGCAGAAGGAAGTAAAATTCCTTGGACACCAAATTTCTGCAGAGGGTATCGCAACTGATCCCTCCAAGGTGGCAGCAGTCAAGGAATGGCCGGTGCCTGGCACCGTTAAGGAACTCCAATCATTTCTAGGCCTATGTAGTTACTACAGAAGGTATGTTGAGGGCTTTTCAAAGATCGCAGCCCCACTACATGACCTAGTGAATCAGTGTCGAGGAGCTGCTACTACAGCCAAAGCTAGTCAAAAACTAAGTGCATTATGGGACACCAACAGTCAAATTGCATTTGACACATTGAAAGAAAAGCTTGTGACTGCTCCGATTTTGGGTTATGCAGACTTCACTTGTCCTTTCATTTTGGAAACTGATGCTAGTGGTCAGGGTTTAGGAGCTGTCTTGTGTCAGCAGCAAGGTGACAAGAAACGGGTCATTGCATATGCAAGTAGACGGCTGAGAAATGCAGAGCGAAATGATAAAAACTATAGCAGCATGAAACTCGAGCTGCTTGCACTTAAATGGGCAATAGTAGAGAAGTTTCGGGGGTACTTACTGGGCTCTAAATTCTCTGTGGTATCAGACAACAATCCCTTATGTCATCTAAAAAGTGCAAAACTTGGGGCTATTGAACAGAGATGGGTAGCACAGTTAGCTGCCTTCGACTTTGATGTGCAGTACCGGCCAGGTCGGTGTAACGCCGCCGCTGATGCACTGTCACGACACCCGTTAGCAGGGGAGCCAGAACCAACTGATGATGAGGAGTTTGATGATTGCATTGCAATTTGCAATTTGATTTGTAGAGGCACTGCCCTTGAGCCCGAGCTGGTTACAGCTGGGGTCCAATGTTGTCAGGTAAACCAGATTAGGGCTGCAGAAACTGATAAATCCAATTCACATGCTAAAGAGGCTACACCAACTCTTCCCGGTTACTCCAAGGAAGAGCTGCGGACATTTCAGTGTCAAGATCCAGTGATAAATGTTCTAAAACAGTTTGTGGATCGAGGTAGCCCGCCAAGTTCACAAGAAAGGAAGAATCTTCCTGGTGCTGCCAAATCATTGTGGAAACAATGGAAACACATTCAGATACGTGATGGGTTGGTGTACAGAGTGGTGAAGGATGATCGTGTTGGAGAGTGCTTTCAGTTGTTTGTTCCAGGTTGTTTACAAGCAGCTGTGCTGAAGAGTGTCCATGACTCTATGGGACATCAGGGAATAGAGAGGACATTACAGTTGTTGAGACAGAGAGCATTCTGGGTAGGGATGCATAACGATGTTGAGCGATGGGTTAAGAACTGTGAGCGTTGTATTCTCACAAAGATGCCTCACCCAAAGATTCACCCTCCAATGAAATCCTTTTTGGCAACACGACCTTTAGAAGTGGTGGCAGTAGATTTCACACTCCTTGAACCAGCTTCCGATGGCCGTGAGAACGTTCTAGTCATTACCGATGTGTTTACAAAGTTCACCCAGGCGTTCCCTACACGTGACCAAAAAGCAGAGACCACAGCCAAAGTCCTCTTAAAGGAGTGGTTCATGAAGTACGGTGTACCTGAGCGTCTTCACTCAGATCAGGGCCGTAACTTTGAATCGGAGGTTATTGCTGAGCTTTGTAGAATGTATGGTGTGAAAAAAACACGTACAACACCCCATCACCCGACAGGAAATGCCCAGTGTGAGCGTTTTAACCGCACTCTGCATGAACTGTTGCGCACCCTTCCACCTGACAAAAAGAGGCGTTGGCCTGAACATTTACCTGAGCTGGTTTATGCGTACAATGTTACTCCACATGCGACTACCGGATATTCCCCTTACTTCTTGCTCTATGGAGTAGAACCACATCTTCCTGTCGATGCATTGCTTGCGCGTGAAAGTTCTCCTGATAAAAATCTTGATTGGCTTGCTGTGCATCAGCAAAGACTCAAAGAGGCACATGAAAGAGCAAAAGAGTATGCAGAGCAGAAAGCTGCGAAACGCGTTGCTCGGCATAGTCACAAAGTGTACTGTCCTTCGATTGAGGTTGGAGAGTATGTTTACCTGAGACACAGACCAGCTGGTCGTAACAAAATTCAGGATGCATGGAGTTCAGTTGTTTACCAACTCGTAGACGTAGTAGGCACAACTTGCATAGTACGACCTGCAGAGGGAGGGCCTACAAAAACGGTTAACAGGGCTGACATCAGGTCATGTGTCCATGTGCCAGACACAAACCAGGGACACAGTGAGAACACTGTAGCCAAACAGACAAATACTACTGAATCACACACTGCCTCATCTGATGAGTATGATGGGGGTATAGTCATTGAAGAGGTTTCTTTTGACTTAAATCCTGGTTCAGGTGTAGAAAATTGTCCTAGTGGTGAAAGTGTTCAGAAGCGAGCAGAGACTCCGTTGACTTCCGAATGTGAACTTCCTGTGATTGAACAGAGGGAGACTGAGCATGTTGACAATGAAGCAGGCGATATTGACCAACTGGGTGAGATTCCAGTGTCTCCTCCTGGCGTTAGACAAGCTCACACACCTGCTCCCCGCAGGAGTAGAAGAGTGAATGTAGGGAAACACCCAAACCCACATCACCAACCTAGGTCAGTGTTGGGGCCAGAAATGAACTCATAAATGGCTTCACAGATTATTGCAAGCTTAGGTTCTGTGTTTTTTTTA
>JBBPBX010089368.1:0-11113 GCA_038048925.1 Garcialebias charrua
TGTGGTTGACACAAAAGCTCCACGGGAGATGTTTACATTATCAGCGGGGGGTCAGCGAAAAACTTCCACCTTGAGAGCAGGGTCAGAAAAGTATCGGTGTCATCGAGGGGGGCCAGCGGTGTCGTGTAGGCGATAAGCAAAGTCGCAAAGAGAAAGTAGCGGTTACACTCAAAATACGCGCCGTGTAAACAGGCCCTCAGTGTACGACGCACATTATCTGTTCCATATCTAGATTTCACAAAACCCGTCTGATCAGGGTTTATTATATTTGGAAGAATTTTTTCTAGTCTCCGCGCCAGCGCCTTGGCAACAATTTTATAGTCAACATTAAGGAGACTAATAGGTCTATAAGATGTGCAATCCAAGGGATTTTTATCTTTCTTCAGCAATAAACTGATGGAAGCCAAATTCCAGGACGGAGGAACCCCTTCTACTAATATGTTGTTTATGGCAGGTAAAAGTATGGGATGAATCTCGGGCCAGAATTTCTTGTAAAATTCCAGTGGGAATCCATCTGGACCAGGACACTTTCCATTCGGCATCGATTGGATTGCCATCCAGACCTCCTCAGGTGTAAAGGCCGCATCAAGGGCAGAGCCAGCCTCTTCTGAAATTGAGGGCAGGGGAATACCATCTAAATAAGAACCAATATCTGACTCGGTTTTACCAGCCGTGTAGAGAGTTTTATAAAAATCTTTGAAGGTGTTATTAATAGCAGATGGGTCACAAGTAACGTCCCCATTACATGTTCTTATCCTGTTAATAGAGCGATCATTAATTTGTTTCTTTAATTGATAGGCAAGCAAACGGCTTGATTTATTACCAAATTCGTAATATTTCTGTTTGGTATAAAGTAACAGCTTCTGGGCATGGCGGGTATAGTCCATATTTAGTTTTGTTCTAGCAGCGATTAAAGTCTTGAGATTCCCTGACGTAGGAAACTGTTTATGTATATGTTCCAACCTGGACACCTCGTTCTCCAGTTTTTTTCTATTTTCCTCCAGAACTCTTTTCTGAAATGCGCTGTAAGAGATGAGCTGCCCTCGTAGGGTGGCCTTGGCCGCATCCCAAATCATGGCAGAAGAAACTGGGGACAATTCATTGTCAGACCAATACTGTAAAAGACCATTCTTAACAAAGGTGCAAAAAGGGTTATTGTTCAGGGACGAGGTATTAAATCTCCAGATGGGAGTCCTCACAGTATTAAAAGCGGAATCAAGTTGTAAATAAATAGGGGCATGATCTGAGAGAGCAATTGAACCCATAGAGCAAGACAGAACAGAATGTAAGTAACTTTTGGGGATAAAAAAATAATCAATTCTAGAGTATGAGTTATGAGGATGTGAATAAAAAGAGTAGTCTTTTACTTTAGGGTTCAGTTGACGCCACACATCGATCAGCCCAATGTCTGAACCTAGTTCTCTAAGAGCAGAGGAGGCTTTAGGGTTGGATACAGGTGCCAAAGAGGATTTGTCTAAACCCGCATTCATTATGCAATTGAAGTCGCCCGCCAGCAAGCCCAGACCGTCACAATGCTGGTTAAACAGTAAAATTATTTGCGAAATGAAATTAGGTGAATCGTTGTTAGGGGCATAAACGTTAAGTATGGTTATAGATTGGCCAGCAATTAAACCCTTAATCAGAATAAATCTACCTTCCAAGTCTCTTTCCTCACACACCAAAGTGAAGGGGAGTTTCTTATTAATGAGGATGGCTGAGCCCTTTTTGTTCTGCGGGTGAGAAGAAAAATAAACATTGCCCACCCAATCTCTTTTTAGTTTCAGATGTTCCATATCAGATAGCCTAGTCTCCTGGAGGAGTGCAATATCAACTTGTTGTTTTTTTAAAAAAGTCAAGATTTTCTTCCTCTTAATTACATGACCTAGTCCCTGGACATTCCAGGAAATGAGACTAAGTGGCCGAGGCATATTGACTTAACGTACCATAAATGATATTAAAAGAAAATGGATGAAGTACTGAGACCAAAAGGAAACATGAAGGGGAGAAAAACAGAATTATTGTGGAGCAGCTACGAACAAAACAAGACAAAACCCCATGACAAACAGCACATACCCACCCACATCCTGCCCCCAATTGGCAGAAAAAAAACATCCCAAAAAAAGTCACTATAAAATCTAAGTTTAACTTAACAAAGCTATAACTTAACAGTGTGATCACAGAAACAAACAGGACACCCAAAAACCGCATCAATGCCCCAGGATAAATATTAACCACCTACAGTCTTCTCTCCGTTAAAAAAAAAAAAAGGGAAAATAAGATGTATACAAAAATATAGAAATATTAATAAAGTGAAATAATAATGATGCATGGGTAAGCGAATAAAAGTCCAGTACCAGCACGCATTGCCTTATTTCTATTCGCTTCCAGTCTCTACGATAGAACAGAGAGCATTTAAATGCTATAATATAGTTCAATACACCCTAAAATGTATGAAATAAAATGAAATTATTTTTCTGTGTCCAGTCTCCATAATAGAAAAAAGATAGAGCATTTAAATGCCATAATATAGTTCAACGCACCCTAAGATGTAGTAAATGAAATTATTTTTTTTTCATAGTTCAAAACTTAATGTGAAAAAAGATGGAACAGTCAGAGAGAACTGAGCAAGATGTCCGACTCTCTACTTCGTCATCAACAACAGGAAAAGCAATGGAGAACGAAAAGTTACCTTACTTAATCGAGTCCAGAAACAAAGTAGCCGACTCCGGAGTATCAAAAAGGCGAATCCGACCCTCATGCAGACACCGGAGGCGAGCTGGATAAGCGAATCCACGGTACATGTTAAGCTGAGCCAGCGCTCTCCTCACGGTGTCAAACTCGCGTCGTTTACGCAGGACCTCGGAGGACAAATCGGGGTAGAAGCGCAGCTGGGAGCCGCCATGTTGGATATCCCGTTTCTTCAAAGCAGCTCTAAGAACAGCCTCCCGCTGTGGAAATTTCACAAACCGGACCAGCACACTCCTCGGAGGCTTGCCCGGGTCGGGGATGGGGGCCAGAGCCCGGTGGGCCCGCTCGATCTCCAGTGAAGGGAAGTCGGGAGGAAGGCCAACCAGAGCTGGGAGAGTTGACTGGAGGAAATCCCCCAAGGGGACCGAGCCCTCCGTCCCCTCCGGGAGATTGATTATCTTCAAGTTCTTACGGCGGCCACGGTTCTCCAAATCATCGACTTTCATCGAGAGGCGCTCCACCGTCTTTTCCATGGAGGCTAAGCGAGAGCTGTGGTCCTCCGAGCGGTCCTCCACAGCAGAAATCCTTTCCTCAGCCTCCTCTACGCGCTTCTCCAGCTGTGACGCTCGACTAGCCAAAGATGAGAGAGAGTCCTCCACAGAGGTAATGGACACCTTTATCTCACTCAGAGTGCCATCAATGCCATCGAGACGGGCGCCAACATTTTCATCCATTCCAGTTACCCTGGAAGACACAGACTTTAACTCAGCCAAAATCTGCTCCATGGTAGTTTGGTTTGCTGGCGTTAGCTCTGGTGTGCTAGCAGCAGCTAGCTCTGCCTCGCTAGCCTCGCGTATTTGCTGCTGAGCGGCTCTTGTTTTGCCCGTCGATGTAAAGATAGGAAACTCCTTGTCTCGTGGCTTCGGCATCTTCGATGTCTTACAAAATAAAAGTGTCAGAGGTAGAAAGTCGGATAATTAGTAGAGTCCTGGGGCAGAGCAAACTTTTAAGCGTCCATATTGGTCCGGGTCACGTGACCTCCACCGGAATTGTTTCTTTAATATACTTATGATCATAGATTAATTTGATAATAAGAAATAGGTACTGTAATACACTAACCCAACAATGTTCAGTCAGGTCATCTGGACAGTTCCTTTCTTTGTTGAGATGTTTTGCTCGTCATCAATCTGAGGAGTCATACAAACTGAAAGTTATGCACCATAACTCATGTTCCCTGAAGGAAGGGAATTAGGTGCAACATACTTGCTATGGGAATTGCACCCCTGCGCAATTACCTGAAGGAATATACTCACGCCTTTATGGCTAAGGGCGTCATCGCCGCGCCAGAGGCCCCGCCCTCTGGGTACTTAAGCGGCTTGCGCCCCTCCATCTTTCTCCAAAATTGCACTTCACCGAGCTTTCAGCATTGAAAAGGGCCAGATATGTTGCACCTCGTTCCCTTCCTTCAGGGAACATGAGTTATGGTGCATAACTTTCAGTTCCCTTTCAGTCTGGTCTCTCAGTGCAACATACTTGCTATGGGAACGTAATCCATTCACGCCCTTGAAATGCTCAGTAAAATGCATGCTAGAGTGAACGTCTGCCCTTGACCAGCAGGCATCCCAAGGCTACTTTCTACTGTGTGTTAGAAAGGACAGCCTGAGTGACGTCACCCGCAGTAACATCCAAACTGTAATGCTTTGCAAAAGTATTTAATGAGCTCCAATTCGCAGCAGCACAGATGTCTGTGACTGGTACACCCTTGAATAATGACCAGGAAGTGGCCAAGCCCCTAGTGGAGTGAGCATGCACTCCAGAGGGTACCTGTTGACCTTTGCTACTGTACGCCCTTTTAATGGCCTCAGTCACCCAATGTGAGAGGCGTTGTTTTGATAGGGCTCTCCCGGTAGCAGGTGCTGCAAAGCAGATGAACAGTTGGTTTGTTTTCCTCCATTCGGCTGTTCTCTGCATGTAGGTGCGTAAAGCCCTCACTGGGCAGAGAGCCTGTAGCCTTCCCTGTTCCTGAGTGAGGACAGGAGCAGGTGGAAAGGAGGAGGATCAAAGTCTAGACTCCTATGGTTCAGAGTCAAGACCTTGGGAGTGTATGCGGGATTAGGCCTTAGTGTGACCTTTGACCCGTCAGGGGCGAATCTGGTACACATTGGATGTACAGACAATACATGGAGGTCATCCACGCGTTTCCCCGAGCAAAGTACCAGGAGTAGAGCAGTTTTATAAGATAGTAAATCTATCTTAACCTCGCACAGTGGCTTGAATGGAGGGTCACAGAGAGCCCCCAGGACCAAGCCAAGATCCCAACCAGGGGTCAGGGTCCTGCTGGGTGGTTTAGTCCGAAGGACACCCTTCATAAATCTTATTATGATTGAATGTGCTCCGGGTGTCCTTTGTCCCCAGCCTTCATGACAGGCTGAAATAGCTGATAGGAAAACTTTAATCGTTGAATAAAAACAACATTTTTCCAGTAAGTCCTGAAGGAAAGTCAGGAGCTGAGCCAAGTCGCATGCATAAGAAATAATATTTATTTCTGAGCACCAGGCTTCAAAAATATGCCACTTTTATGCGTATAAAGATTGTGTTGATCCAGCACGGGCATTTTGTATGGTTAATACCACATTTTCCGGCAGGCCTGACGCCATCAACCTGTTCTTTTCAGCCAACAAGCTGAGACTTTTGTCAGTTCCTGGCCTAAGTGGTTGTACTACCCCTTCTGGTGACACAGAGGCTGTTAGCCCCTGGGGGTCAACCAGATTGGGAAGGAGGCCTCCTTGCTGATGTGCTCTCAAGTTACCCTGCTCAGGGTTAATTGAGGGCAGATGTAACCTGTCATCCTTATTAGACAGGTTTGGAGCAGAAAGTCTATTTTCCTCCACCAAGTTTGAAGTCCTGCTGTGGGGCTGCGAGTTACGTAAACGAGCAGATCTCTTGACTCCAATCCGTTTTCTGGGGTGGTCCAGTCTACTGGTCCTTGGTTTTAATGGAGCGTTGGTACCAGGTAAACTGACCGAGGTCTGTGTTTCACCCTTTTGGAGTATTATTTTTGAAAGCGGATTTGGATCAGAACAGAACAGGAGGTGACGTGCTGTCTGAGTACTGCTTGGGCATTGCGTGTCCCTCGTTAATAACAAAGGAGCAGCTGTAACGTGAGAATGTGGGGGTGTTCCTTTTGGTTTAGCAGACTTCAGATTATTTGGTGATAAAGAGCTCAGTTCCCCTCGAAAAACAGGAAGAGAGATCTGATTCGGCTCTGACTTGTTTTCATCTACAGTAGGCTGAACACAGTCATTGCTGTGAAGGTGTGAAATTTGTGGCTGCCTGAGGTCGTCTGATGTAGCCTCCCCGTCGTCAGACTCTGTCAGCTTGCCTCCCTGAGGTGCGGACATGTCACATGTTCGTCTGGTTAGTGTATTGGCTGTCCCATCGTTTACAATGGAGCGAGGGCTTGAGCACGTGACCCTCCTCACCTGTCTCTCTGAGAGGTGTGGAGGGGGTTCGCAGATGCCTCTGTGTTTGCTCACTGCAGATGAATAAGAGGCACTCTGTTGGGGTTTATTAATTATGCTAATACCCCGTGGGAGGGGGAAAAAGGCCCTCTCCCTTTATGATGGCTTGCAGGCCAGAGGGACCTGTTTTGCTGAAGATATTTTTTTTTTTTTTTTTGAGTCAATAAAACAGAGAGGAGCTGTTTCATGAACTTTATTTGTGCTTATGTGCAATGAAGTACATGATTCTATGTCACTCACAGCAAAGAAAACATGATTTGTGCATGCTGTAAATAAACCAGCTTTTTGTCAGAGTCAGAGTCAGAGAGTCTTTATTGTCATTTGCACCGCATGTAGTACATGTGATGAAATGAGATTATGTACACAGGGTCCCAGTTACATCCAACAACAAAATGTAAGAGAAAAACAGTAATAACATCTAGGATATGAACTAAGAAAAACATCAACTAGAAATACACTAAGCCCTAGAGTAATAGAAAAACATCATTACAAACAGCAGCACGAACATGAGTCTTTATGAGCAGATGGTCACAGATGAACACAGCAACAAGAAAACAGATCAGCATCAGCATGATGTGATATTTCACAGTGATTATTCTTATTATTTATTTATTCATGAGTCTAACAGCCTCAGGGTAGAAGCTGTTCCTCAGTCTAGTGGTTCTACATTTGATGCTCCTCAACCTCCGTCCTGAGGGGAGTGGGGCAAAGAGTGTGTGTGCTGGGTGAGTGGGGTCTTTCATGATGCAGGTGGCTCTTTTCCTGCATCTCGAAGTGTAAATGTCTGTGATGGTGGGGAGACTGACTCCAACAGACTTCTGTGCAGCCTTCACCACTCTCTGCAGAGCTTTTCTTTCTGCAACTGTGCAGCCCCCATGCCACACGTTGATGCTGGAGCACAGGATGCTCTCCACTGCACACCTGTAGAAAGATGTGAGGACTGGGCTACTCAGCCCATCTTGTCTCAACCGTCTGAGGAAGTAGAGTCTCTGATGACCTTTCTTGATCAGGCTGGTGGTGTTGTTGCTCCAGCTGAGATTATCATTCAAGTGTACCCCCAAGTACTTGTAGCTGGAGACCACTTCCACCACTGATCCACCTATGTTCAGTGGGGTGTGTGTTTGTTTGTTCCTTCTGAAGTCCACAATCATCTCCTTTGTCTTCTTCACATTCATGTGAAGGTTATTCTCTTTGCACCAGCTCTCCAGATGTTCCACCTCCTGCCTGTAGCTGGACTCATCATTGTTTGTGATGCATCCCACCACCGCTGTATCATCTGCAAACTTTACAATATGACAACCTGGATGGGTAGCTGCACAATCATATGTGAGCAGAGTGAACAGAAGGGGGCTCAACACACATCCTTGAGGAGAGCCAGTGCTGAGGGCAATGGTGGAGGAGGAGAAGTTGTGGATCCTCACTGACTGTGGTCTGTTTGTTACAAACGGAGGGGCTTAGTCCAAGTGTGGATAGTTTGTCCATCAGAGTTTGGGGGATCATGGTGTTGAAGGCAGATGTGAAGTCCACAAAGAGCATACGGACGTAGGAGTCTTTCTGATCCAGGTGGGTGAGAGCAGTGTGGACCACGGACGAGATGGCATCCTCTGTTGATCGGTTCTCATGGTAAGCATACTGATGAGGGTCCCTTCATTGATGTAGATGGTTGTTTTGATGTGGGTCATGACTAGTTTTTCGAAGCATTTTGCAACTATCGGGGTGAGGGCCACCGGCCGATAGTCGTTCAGACCAGTCACTGTGGAGCATTTTGGGACTGGGATGATGGTAGCGGTCTTCAGGCAGGTGGGGACTGTTTCCAGAGCAAGTGAGGTGTTGAAGATGTCAGCCAGCATCTCACAGAGCTGGTCCGCAAATACCTTCAGAACTTTCCCATGGATGTTGTCCGGTCCAGTTGCTTTTTGAGGGTTGATCCTTCTGAGACTACTCTTCACTTTTGTTTTTGTACTGTGTTACAAGTAAAGTCTGGACATGAGGAGATCATTCCCATTACCACGTGGGCAGGTGATCGTGTAACGTGGAAACGTGGACCTGGTTCATCAGGCACGTTTTTGTCTGTTGTCCCGATTCGCCGAGGAGGCCCTGTGTTTGGTCGCCTGGCGGGGGACAAACCTGTTCTTGCTCCATGCGTGCTCGGTGTGAGGTTGGCCCGGCGGGGGTCTCTGCTTGGGCTCCTCCTCGTATGCTGGCAGCTTCTGCGGTGGGGCACGTGTTGCCGAGTGGTGCAGAGACTGCGCAGATCTGCTTCCAGCAGACTCCCTTGGGGAGACGATGCTTCTCCGGGGAATGCCCACCCGGAGAGCTTCCGCCTGTCTGCGTCTTTGGTCCAGCTTGGTCTGAATTTGCTCCAAAGCTTAACCAAATAATCCCGTTGGCTCTAACGAGTGGTGGAGAAAAGGCGCCTTTTGTCCCTCCAGGAGATCCGTTAAAGTCATCCAGAGGTGGCGGATCGCAATGACCAATTCCACCATTCCCCTGCCCTGTGCAACAACAGCTGTCCCCATCATACGGAGTACAAAGTCTGTTGCTCTGCAGGCTTCATCCAGCAAGTTGGCGGCCGCCTGCTTGTCCGTTGTTGTTTGGAGCTGTTGCAGTTTTTCGGCCAGGTAAGCCTGCATTAACGCGGATGCGTTCATGGCGCGTGCCGCGAGTCCCTGAGCCCTGTAGCATTTCTCGAGTAGAGAGGCTGAGGCTCGACAAGCCTTGCTGGGAAGAGTTGGTTTTGTTCCTGATGATTTAGGAGCCAGGTGAGACACTAATGTATCCTCAATCTGAGGCATGTTAGCTATTCCAGCTTCATCCATCCTGTCTACATCGAGAAACTGTGAGAGGGGAAGAAGCATAGGGGCTCTTGGTTGAGTCCAGGTGCGAGTTAGTTCTGTGAGGAAGTCTGGGAACACGGGTATCTTTTGACTCGTGGCAACCTGCTGCTTCGAGAAAAAAATAGTTTCCTGCCAGCCTCGTGACCTGTTGGTGAGGCGGAGGTTCAGGCCATGGGATGTGCAACGCGTCCGTTGCTCTGTGCCACAAGTTGAACAGAGCAAGGATTGAAAAGTCAGTTTCTGGGAGCACAGGTACCAGGGTCTGGGAGAGGTCTTCACCCTGATCCTCCAGTTCCACGTCTGCCTCTTCCGTTGAAAATTTGCCCGAGGCTGAGATTGAGATCTCGTCCTCGTTCATCATGCCACGGGTGTCGAACTCAACTGTTAGGTTCACCATGGGAGCAAGCACGTCAGGGCTGTCGCCCCATTCGACACGTGTGCTGTCATGTAGAGCCATGTTCTCTATTTCCGGCATGGGAGTGAGGGGCTCCGTGGTGTCCGCGTCCGCTGGTGTTGCTGAATTGCCCATGGCTTTGGCGACGAGGTCAACCCGATGCCGCAGCACCGCATCCATCATGAGGCTGCAGTGTGGGCAAAAGTCGGGCGTATCCAGTGCTGTTTTTGCTTGAAGCATTCCCAGGTTGCTGCGAGGGAAAAGCCACATCCGCTGGGACAGGCGCGCAAAGTTGGGCTCGCCGTCCCGTTGGTTTTCCTTGGAAGTCTCGCCTTTCGCTTTCCTTTCTCCGGAGGCATGTCCAAGATGAGGCGAGCGAGTCCTTCCAGAATCTTCTTTCTTTTTTCTTGAAATGTCTCCTCTGTCGTGTCGCTTTCGTTGGCTAGCTCGCTAGGAGTTAGCAAAATAGCTTTTTTCCTGTGGCGTAGTTAGCGCAGTCGAGCGAAGCAATCTGTAGAGAGAGGAAAAAAAAATACTTTGGGGTTAAGAGAAATGTGCCGGACTAGCTTTCGCTAGTCCAGCAGTATGCAGGAATAATTCTCTGTGTGCTCTGTGCAGGGAGCAAGCTCACCTCAAGTTGAGCGATGAAGCAACAGAGAAGTCCCGCGAAGAGGTAGTTCAGGTTTAGCGAGGTGAAGGCAAAAAAGAGAAAGATGGAGGGGCGCAAGCCGCTTAAGTACCCAGAGGGCGGGGCCTCTGGCGCGGCGATGACGCCCCTAGCCGTAAAGGCGCGAGTATATTCCTTCAGGTAATAGCGCGGTGGCGCAATTCCCATAGCAAATATGTTGCACTGAGAGACTGAAAAGGAACTGTTTTCCCCATCAAGCAGTACAATTATCCTACAGTGGACCAACCAGTTTTATGCGACTACTCAGATTAACAAAGCCCTTCGGATGGAGGGCGAATCATCTCTCAACAAAGAAAGGAACTGTCCAGATGACCTGACTGAACATTGTTGGATTTCTTGACCTGGATTATTGAGCATAAACTTTGATGCATTATACTAAATAAAAAAAAGAGAGATTTTGAAGTGGTCATGTCAAATTGGCTTTCACAAATAATGCACTGGGCCTATTATGGCAATTCTTAGAAAAAGTGTGGCGCTATGTAAAAACTTTTATCAGAGTATCAAACATCTCACTGACTGTTGGTCACTGGTTGGTTCAGTATTGTAAGAAAAGAAAAGCTTATTTCCTGCTGCAGTCTCGCTAAATTCTGAATGTTTGTGACAAAGTGACCAGCAAAGCATGCATTTTATGAATGGCCAATTAAAACAAAACACAAAAACATGGCTTATGTACTTTTGTGTGCACACCTTACTGTCCTGTAGGCTGTGCATGTTGTTTCGTTGCCCACTTCTTCCTACACCATACCTGTCTCCACATTGACAACCTCCCTTTAAAATACACTTTTAAAAGAATGATGGTGAGAATTAAACCCGTTTTTATTATTAACATTATTGTAATTGTAATTGTTATTGTTATTATTATTTTGTACGTAGGGGCCAATGAATATTGAATCACATTTATTATCCTGTTCCATTAGTGCATCTAAGACAAATATATTTTTTTTTCTTATTAAACAAAATAAAATAAAATAATAGGTCTTGCAAG